>SZWC01003036.1:19411-32433 GCA_023375785.1 Penium margaritaceum
TTTGTGACCTCGTTGTCACTGAGCGTGCTTCTGCTACTCGTTCGTCGACGGCCTCTTCGATCACATCTCCTCCATCCTCTCCTCCTTCCTCATTTGATGGTGTACCTTCAGCCCCATCTGCCAGCGAGTCTCACGCTACCACCATCCTTTTGATCCTCCACTCTGTTGCGACCAGGACGCCACCTCGCGATGACATGTCTTCATGCAATCGTTCCAGTCGAGTGGCCCCGCGACGTCGGCGTCAGCGCTTCGCACGCCATACTCGCGCCGGTTTCGATACATCCTCCACCTCCTCGGCTTCCATTGCTGTACCTATTGAGGGGGAGTGTGGTCATCAGACAATGCCTATGCCCGTAGTGACAGTAGCCGCACCCCCGCCGTCCCGCCGTGCCTTAGCGTCAGCCGAGGTAGATGCAGATGACAGGGTGGCAGTACATGACGTGGAGTCTGATCCCCCCATGGAGGTCATGGTGCAGACTTGCGTATCATCGAGCTCGACTTCCACGTCCGGGCTGGCTCCAGATCTTCTACACCAGCAGGTTGTGTCAGGAGGAGTGCGGGTCCCGCGTCCTTCGGCGGTGCCACCCGCGGCTCCTACCAGTGGCGGCTCGGCGGTGGCACATGGGTCCCGTACGGATCAGGATGCCTGTTGCGGACTTTCGGGGGAGAGTGTGCAGAGGACTCACACGACTCCGGCAGATGTTGGAGTACTTGGGACTTGCATGTCATCGAGGTCAACATCTACGCTGGGCCAGCAGCCGGACATTCTGCAGCAGCAGGTTGTATCACGAGGAGTGCACGTCTCATGTGCCTTGGCGGTGCCACTTGCGACTCCGATCAATAGCGGCCTGGCGGTGGTACATGAGTCCCGCGTGGATCGGGATACCCCACACGGATCTCCGGGGGTGTTGGCACACGAGATTCACACCAGTATGACAGCAGGCGCAGTGCATGAGCAGAGTCGGCCGGTTGGTCTTTTGGAGGTTGAGGCGTTCTTGAGAGCAGTAGTTCTCAGAGATGTCGCCGGGACATATGCTGCAGCAGACACAGCATGCTCCACCGCCTCATCTGCACTGCATGAGGACCAGCTTCAGCGTGAGGAGTCGTCCATGTTCCGACAGTCTTCAGATTCCCGTACCTACGACGGAGCAGCGACATACATGACGAAGTCAGATGATGGTCCTTACTCTATCATCGAGCAGGTGGTAGCGACCAACGTTCCCGGCGAGACAGTGCGTGAGCGCCAGCTGCGCTTGTTGGTCGCCTTGACGGACATTGCTGAGCCAGAGCCCTGTACACCTGTGTCCATTATGGCGGCAGTCGAGGACACCAGAGCAGATCCATACATGCAGATGGAGTCACCTTGTTAGCAGGAGCTAAGTTCTGCCCCCTCGATTTCACCTCTTGGTGACGCTACCGATCACATCGATGCTGAGAGTGGTAGTACCTGCACGGACGACGCTTTCACATGCTCTACGGACTCTGACGACTCCTCCTTCTCCTTCTCTCTCGGCATGCGACCGCTCACTCCTCGCATGACAGACACGAGCTGTGATGTGGATGCGACACCTGCAGCTGCATCCGATGTTCCACCGTCTCAACACATTGCGACCTTGGTTGATCCCCAGGAGGATGCAGCGGCACCTGTTCCATCATCTTCAGCAGCAGAGATGCAGATGGCGCTGTACTCACGAGCTGTGCAGTCTGCATGTGCAGCATCCAGTGAGGCAGAGTTTATTCTACACCAGGTCGACATGAGCCACCTCGACATGTCCGAGGCAGATTTTGCTGACCTGCAGGAGCGTGTAGTCATGCTATAGCAGGAGATGATGGCAACGCGTGAGCGATTCTCACAGGAGAGCAGCATCAGTTCTATCGGCAGGAGCCTTCTGCGAGCAGCATCTGGCACACCTATACCCGGGGAGGATCTTGTACGAGCTCCGAGTATGACGTCCGTTGTGGACACTATTATAGGAGAGGTGAGCGTGCTTTCGGCTTTCGCCATCGTCGCTCCTGTCGACCCCATCATCGCTCCTCCTTCTTCTACTACTACCGTCACGCACCTTCATCCACCCGACTCATCTGTCCCATCGTCATCTTCATCCACGAGTGGTGATCCGGTTCGTTGCTCCAGCTCTCCTCTTTTGGCAATACACCCTTCTGTCTCAGGGTATACTATCCCGTATCGGAGGCCAGCTCTGCCAGTTCATCCAGGCACGCATACTGCTCGCCCATTCCCGTTCCTACGGCACACACAGATGCATCGCGGCAGTGCGGAGGCAGGAGAGGCTGTGAGTAGGGACCCTTGGCAGTCACGCGAGGACTGCTATACCCCAGGTGATACAAATTCACGTGAGGAGTTGTAGCCGGAGACACCACTTCGTCTTTGAGGGAGGGAGTCAACTCGCAGGTGACAGGGGGAGCTGTCTCTACATGATGGATACACCACATGACTCATCGCCCACGATCTGTTGAGCTACGACATCATCATCTCCATCGAGGACATCGCTGCCAGGTTCATCTGCCCAGGGGGAGTGTTGCGTGGACCTCGACCTGACGCGAGGCCATGGGAGATGCATGGTGAGGTCCATGCTCTGTTGTGAGCAACTACAGCATCCCGCATGTGCCTCACGCTATGTGCCTGCACAGCTGCATATAGATGGTAGCACACAGTTAGTCGAGACCCGGACACTTGGTACATTATACCAGTGTCACGAGGAGACCATGTGATCGTGTGTCTTAGTGTGTCGCTATACTGTGTGTGGCATGTGCATGCGAGCTGTTGGTCGAGACCCGGACACGTGGTACATTGCACTCGTGTTACGAGGAGATCCTCCCTTGATCCTGTGTTTGGATGATGATACTATTGAGTTGGATTGCTCGTAGTGGTCGAGACCCGGACCCTGGTACCGCCAGTGTCACGAGGAGACCATCTTGTCCTCTGACATGTGTATGATGTGCATTACACTGGTTTGTGTGCGTGTGCATCACTCCTCTCATGGTCGAGACCCAGACACTTGGTGGGCTGTGCCAGTGTCCAGGGAGACCCTAGATGGATAGCAGACGAGTGTGTGTGTGTCTGTGTGTGTGTTTGTGTGAGTTGACTCATGCATGTTATGGCTTGCCATGCATTGTTGTTCCATGCCTTCGCTCATTCGTTCTGGCGTGGACGGCTATGTCAGCCAGGGGGAGTGTTGGTTTGTGTGGCTTCCACCCGTCACGACCAACACTGCTAGTTTACCGATATACCCACATTTGGGGTATATGGCAGAGGAGGGCGTGACGACACGACGGGCCTCCGGACTGCACCGAGACTTCTCCAGCACCTACGATAGCGCCGGCGAGACGTGGTCGATGCATTCCGGCAGCCATGTGGGCTTGTCAGGAGGTAGGAGAGTTTTCTCGGTGGGTTCAGACCCGTGCACCCGGTTGACTGTACCGGTGCGACGAGGAGAACCGATGGCTATTGTGGGGCTTCCGATGTTCGGAGAGCCGTCTGTGATGTCTGGACGTTGATTCCGAGATGTTTTGGCACTGCTCATATTTTCTCGATGGTCAAGACCCGGGCACTCGGAGAGTTGTTCCGGTGCCTCGAGGAGACCACCTTTGTTACTCTTGTGGTGTACGCAGTGTGTTCTCCCTGTTGACTCATTTGGGTTGTGCAGGGGTGACGGGGCCCGGTGCGGTTAGCTGCCGGCGCCCCTATATAAGCCAGCTAGGGGCTCATTTGTAAACCCCCCTTGTTCTTTATATTCAACGTTCCAGACTTAGCCAAATTCGTGTCGTCTTGTATCGCACTCACACACAGAGCTCATGTTCGTTTTTGCATGGGCCTGCATGCCCTAAAATTATTTCGAATTTACACAGTCATGTCGAATTTATCTACTGACCCGACAGACCGAGAGATGAAACGGGCGGTCATTGCTTGCCATCTCATATTTTGGATGTGGTTTTTTTAACAAGAGCTTCCTAGGCCTACCCACCCTTGACTTCGCGGAATGTCGTGGCGGAGAGTCAGGTCGTCGCCTCGTGGAAGTTTGCCCTTCTGTAGCGTACATACCATTTTTACGATTTAAAATGGTGTTGAAATATTCATAGCATATTTCGGGGTCTCGGTATTGTAGTCTCGAGGTGTCCTTGTCTGTGAAATAATATACGAGCTAGATTCTAGGTTAACTCTAGTCCGAAAACTACATTTAGTGTGGATTTGGGGCGAGAGGAGTGTCGCGATGGACATTCCATGTAGTCACTCCTTCTCCATCTCTTGAGAGCTGCTAGGGCCCTGTTTCCACGTGGTTGTACCGCATGAAAGGATTAGGCTATGAGGCATGTTTTGACATCCGTGCCCTATGACGATCGTGTCTGTTTCGTCGTGATGCGTTTCAGCCAAAATGGCTGAGGTGGCTAGTCACTTGGCCTCTTTGGACCGACTAATCTGAGGGCTTCCGTTTTGGTCCTCTGGATGGTTGCAAACCAGCCCTGAGCTGTTACATTGGTACTCGAGCAAGAGCTTTCGTGAGAGAAAATAGATGTGAGTGTTGGAAAAACTTAGACATCGGGCTTAAACATTGACAGACATCATATGTCAATGGCAGTTTAAAGCAGCAAAAAATAAACGTTTGGACCAGTTCGTGCAAACGCCGCCCGATCGGCGCAGAGTGCTAGACGGCCGAGAGCTAGGAGACCGAACCCCATGGACCCGAGAGCCAAGAGCTAGTGCTCCACGAGCACTGGCCGATCTCTACCCACACGTTCTTGATGGTATTCAACCCTCAACTGGTGGTGTTACTCTTTCCGCACTGCCCATCTTACCCTTGATGGAGTAAAGGAGGGGGTGGATTTTACAACCTACCCTTGAGGTACCGTACTACGGTAACTATTCGGACGGAAAATAATTATGATCATTTTCAAAGACGGACCTTTACTCCTGCAGGGTACTTCTCTAACAGTTGTAAACTAGTTCTTCATGGGCTTCGAATCTATTCAATGGAAAGCCCCTTCAAAGGTCACTTTGAGCTGCACTCCACGGTGTGCTCCGAGGGTGCACACCGTGGAGTTCAGCTCTGTCCCCGCGGACAGGGGCGTTCGCGACGTCACTCTCGAGGCCACTCTCCGTAGAGGTGGTGGCCTCGAGTTGAGAAGGCGTCGCGCTTCTGGAGGGCGTTGCCCTTTGTGGGTGAGGGCAACGCCCCCACAAAGCGCGGATGTCGCGTGGACATCGTTTAAGTCCACGTGAGGTCATTCGTCGATTTGCTTGCTCAAGTTCAAACAAGCATATTCGGACGCCTGAATGCACCTAACACTCGCGATTATGAAACACAAGGACATGACACAGCCGGCTCACTTCAAATTTTAGTGGCTGTGAACTCTATGAGGGCAATTCTGTAACGGTACATAACTCGGTCCAGTTGCTCAAGAAATTGAAACAAAGCACACCTTCGCAATAACACTTCTGAATGTTTGTAGTAATACAGTATTAAAAAAACAAGAGGTCGGTGTTGCACGCAAAGCGTGCATAGGGTTACATAATATTCGAGTCAAAGCATTTGTATTAATATGCCTTAAGAGGGAACGGATAATTGCCCGCGGTCAGGACCACAAAATGAAAGGAGTGCCATGGTACTATAGTATAGTGGTACATCGTCCATAGTTCGTGGTTTTAAAAACTACGAGAATACCAACAACTAGTCCTTACCTCATTTCATTGAAACATACTGACAAAGAGTTACAATGAAACAAGGGGAAAAAAACATGTTATACTTTCCACTCTTCAGATGGCAGTTCCACCTGTTTTTCCTTCTTGCTTTGTGTGCCAAGAATGAAATCACATTCACCTAGACCTGGAAACATATTTTTAATGGACAGTTATGTGAAAGAATAAACCAAAAAACTGAACGAGAACATAAAAAGAATGTATTATCCCTTTTAACGAATCTGGAAAAAATAGATAAAAATGAATAAAGGAATATGAATTTGTATCCTAGTTTGACACGTTTCTTATGGAAAACACAAACACAAGATGATATTTCTCCTGTTTCAATTAAATTGGATTTTTTCGGGTCTTATAAAAAGTGATATAGCACTTTTATGATCTGATTTCCCTTGATTTCCCTTGTTTTATGACCATGGAAGATTTCCTTGTGTTGTTCCTGTGATTTGACCTTGTTTGAGCCCGGCTTCACTAGCTGGCCATGACGACCAGTTCTGTGAAACCGGAAAGGTGGCGGCTGAAGAGGAGCGACAGAGGGAGAGAACAACATGAAGTTACGTACCAAAAAAAAAAGAGCCTCCGTCAGCTTCTCTGACCAATCATGGTTTTTTTTGCAAGAGAAAGCGATTGTAAAAGGGCTACAATGTAACCTAAAAAAAAATGGAGGTGAGAGCCAAGAGCTAGTGCTCCACGAGCCGACTGAAGAAGAAAAAAAACAAAAGGTTTGTCGTTTGCCGACAGCAAATGCCGCTCGAAATATAAGCTAGCGAGCAACCGCCTGCCCGGCAGGCCAAGCGAGAGGAGAGGAGAGGACTCCTCTTCTCCATGACCATGGCGCGACCGGCATCAAGGGGGACTGTGAGGGGAGGCTTCCCACTCCCCACCTCCCTTCCATGGCATCGTTAACACCACAAGGGAAGGAGAGGGTGGGGAATTCCTCTCTTGTCCCCTTCCATGGTGCCGACGGCGCCACAGGGGAGGAGAGGGAATGGAGTTGCTCTCCCACCCCTCCCATGGCGCCGATAGCATCAAAGGGGAGGAGAGGGACGGGCTCCCTCTCCCTCCCCTGATGCTGAAGGTGCCAAGGGGGGGATGGGGACGTACTCCCCCTCCCTTCCCCTCTCACGGCACCGACGGCGCCAAGGGAAGGAGAGGGGACGAGCTCCCAATCTCCTCCTCCCCCTCTCACGTCGTCGACGGCACCAAAGGGGGTAGAGGGATGTCCTCCCCCTCCCCCCCCCCCTCTCATGGGGCTGACGGCGTCAAGGGGAGGAGAAGGGACGAGCTCCCTCTCCCCCCTCGCTCACGGCGTCGACTGTGCCAAGGGGGGGAGAGGGACGTCCTCCCCCTCCTCCCCCCCTCCCCCTCGCNCCCCCCCCCCCCCCCCCCTCTCATGGGGCTGACGGCGTCAAGGGGAGGAGAAGGGACGAGCTCCCTCTCCCCCCTCGCTCACGGCGTCGACTGTGCCAAGGGGGGGAGAGGGACGTCCTCCCCCTCCTCCCCCCCTCCCCCTCGCACGACGCCGGCGGCACCAGGGGGTGGAGAGGAGAAGTACTCCCCCTCCTATCCCCTTTCATGGAGTCATCGGCGCCAAGGGGAGGGGAGGGGATGTCTTGTCTCTCCCCCCTCTCTGACAGTGCCAACGACACCAAGGAGAGGAGGAGGGTCGTTCCCCCACCCCACACCTAGTTGGAGGAAGGAGATGAGGAAGCTTCCTCCCTCCTCCTACTTCTAGTTGAGCAAATGGCAGTCGGGGCCCCGAGAACTGTCTTTGTCGGCGTGAAAAAGTAGCGCAATCAGTTGAACAGACTGTCGCAAACCGAAGATACCAGGTGTGATTGCAGGTACGGATGTAACACAATGAACTTTTGGAACATAACCTAAAATGTTTCCATCAAGAACGACTGTCGCAATCATTGCCTGATTGCAATGGTCCATGAACACTGTTCTGCGACCAACACCACGAGGCTGCGTCAAGCTTGACGCAAGCGCGTGAAGAAAATAGTGGAAAGGGAGTCCAAACGACCATCTTGACGGAAATCACGGTCACAAAGTTTCTACCATTCTTTCTCATGGAATGCATTGATAAATACAAAAATCATAACTTTATAAAGAAACATCAACGTGGCTTCGAAAGGCGTGGCCAGCCATTACGACTCGGGCAAGGAAAAGACCACTCCGATGAGGAGGAAGGTTACAACACATACTTTTTTCGAGCTCGCCTAAGCATTTTTGCCGCAAATTTCGAGCATCCGCGTTACATTGGTATCAAAGCCAGGTTGACCCGCTCACATTGCCATTGTCTCCACTCCGTCTTGACAATCCTCACATATTGCGAGGAATGGTGACTCGATCGACGAGCAACAGGTGACCTTGTGGTGGTGCAAGTGGAACGCCGCCCGGAGGTGCCCAAATTCCACCACCTCCATGCGCGCACACCCCACCTCCACCAGCCGAACCAACTTTTACACTCTACTACTCTCACAAAGGCTTACTAGACCAGCGAGTTGCCACGACATCCTCTTGCTACAACAACAAGGGAGAGACAAGGGACGAGCCATGAGCCTTCGGCCATTTGTTTGGTGGACATTCAATCCAGGAAGAACTAAGGACCCGTCAATCCCAGGCTCTCCAGGCAGAAAGGAGTAGGGAGAGCTATGATTTGACCTTCGATCCTCCGTTGTCAGTGCCGTTTTTTTGTTGTACCCGTAAAAGTTAACTACTACCACTTCATGCCACTTGATGTCACCATTGTGCTGTCATTCTGTATTTTATTTTTTTTTTCTAAAAAAAATTATTTGCCTTGTACGTTCCACTCTAGTCCATAATTCTTTCTCCAACCTGCTAGTCAATGACTTGAATCAGACATTTGGTGCTGAGTAACATTGCCTCTCCTTTCCCTTGTTTCTATAAAAAAAGGGGTCAAGGAGGTTTGGGGCCACGTCGGTCCACCACATGTTTGAAGCGAGGCACACATCGTCTAATAGTGTGTTCCCCATCAATTAAGAAAAAAGAGAGAAAAAGGGGGAAGAGGGGAGAGGGGGTTGGAGGAGGTGGTTGGAGAGTGAGAGAGCTGAAACAAGGCCTTGCCACGAGGATGGCCGGCCTTGGGACCAGACTCTCCGCGGTCTTGGGGTGTGCTCCGAGCACCAGCCCCCACCGCTCCAATGAACGCACACCATTGGGATCCAGGGAGCATCGCGGGAAATTAGCGCCCGGTGCCTGCCTCGCGAAGTTGAGCCGGGAGGCGGCGACTAGAGGGAGAATTGCCCGCCCGGCATCACCAATAGGTGGAGCGCCAACATCTCGAAAGCATGGACAGTAGGGCGAGACCCCCGTCGCGGCTGCTTGGCAAGGCGATGGAAATAGTCAGTCCCTTGCCGTCGAGCTCAGTTTCGGCAACGAGGCAATGACCGCCCCGATCACTCGTGCAAATGAGGAGGAGTTGAAGGCCATCGAGGGGAACATTGCTGATGGTGTCAACCATGACAAGGTTGCCAAAGGAGATAAGCATGGAGATGAATCGCCTCATGAGCCAGCGGATCCCATGGTCATTGAAGTGGATCACGAAGCTGATGACGAACTGGACGCACATGACACAACTAGCAAGGACACCGAGGCGGGCAACTCCATGCTGAAAGAACCTGAAGCACACGTTAGCCAAGTGGAACGTGCATGCGACTCTGTGGATGACGAGGGTCGTGCTCTTGTTTCGGCGGGAGGGGAGCAAGCCCGCCCTGCGACCCGGCCGAGTTCGACGGCAACGCAATGTGCACTTGACAACGCCATGCGCTGCCTGAATGTTGACGAACAAGTCAACCACCTCCGTGCCTGCCTCCCTCTTGAGGATTTCATGCTAGCTATGACCGTCATGGATGCGCTCGCATACGACGGTGACATGGTGCGCGTCATGCTTCATGAACGAACGTCCATGGTGCGGCGGGAAAACAAGAAGTTGTACGAAGAGAACAAGAAGTTGATGCATGAGCCCGAGGCTGAGATTTGTCAGAGCCTTGATTTGCAACTTGAATCACTCAAAATGATCAAGTATGGAGCACGCTAGACTAAAAACAGTGCCAGCCATGGAGAGGGTTTCGGCACCCTAAGTGTCAAGACCTAAGAGACAAGAGGGAGGTGGAGCGAAGCATGAGTTTTGTGCTTCGCTCCACCCGGCCGGGCAGCGAGGCCTGCCGGCCGAGCAAGCTCGCCCTCACTAATCGAGGACAAAACTCGCCCCTGGACCTATTTCTTGGTCAATTTCCCCTCGAGGGCAAACCTAGGCTACATCATGCAACATCAAAGGTCTAATCTAGGTCTATCTGCTAACTCATCAAGTATGTCACTTCATTGGCAAAGTCTAATCTGGGTTTAGTAGCATCAAGTGGGCCAAGTGAGAGAATGTCGCATGGGCATGCGACTGAGCTGGAGGCAAGGCACGTGAGTCACGAGCTGCAGCATAAGGAGGTAACTGCATCTGGAGTGTGTGAAGCACGCGCTCATCATACGTCGTCTCCAGTCTCATGGCCGGCATGTCATGTGCAATGACATCCACACACAGGAATATATACACGGATTAACACGCCCCCTTGGATGTGAGTGCTGTAGGCATGCAGCCAAGTTGGGTAAATTGAGTGGTAAGGTTTGATGAGGGTAGAGCTTTGGTAAGGAAGTCTTCCAACTGAGCGTCGCCTGAAATGGGGCACACTTGAACTGCCCCTGCTTCAACTTCTTCTCGCAAGAAGTGATGCTCGACGCTTATATTCTTAGTGCGTGGGTGCAGTACACCGTCATTTGCTGCAATCCGTCGTGCTGCTGAACTGTCACTGTACAGTGGTATGGCATGCACAGTCAAACCCAATTCTTCAAGCAGCCGGCCCAGCCATATGGCTTCGCATGCAGCCTCACCCAAATCCATGTATTCAGCCTTAGCCACACTGCGTGCCGCACATGACTGTTTAGCACTCTTCCATGATACAGCCATGCCCCACACACAAAAGACAAACCCGTCTCGACTGTGTGCAACGCGATCGCGTGCATAGTCACTGTCACAATACCAGTCCAAAAGTGGTGCTGAAGAGGGAGAGATGACCAGACCGACCTCGATAGTGTCCAACACACAACGCAGCAGTTTCAACAAGGCCTTGTGATGCGTGTTGCAAGGTTGCTGGCTGAACTGAGCCAAGGTGTTGACAGCACATGCAATGTCAAGTAGTATTGTGGATGCCAAGTAGGAGAGACTGCCTGTGATTTGTTGATAGAGTGTTGGATCACTCTCAGGTCCGTTGTCAGTGGTACGTGCGTCAAGCAGGTGTGCATAGACGTCCGGGCTCATGGGTGACTGTTGACGTGGTAAGTGTTGAACAAGGTGGTGAAATCATGCAGTCAGATGAGCAACAAAGCGTCCTTGATGCATGGTCAATGTGCGTGCGGGTCTGTCTCGTGTGATGGTCATGCCCAAGAAACTGTGTGCTTTGCCAAGATCAGTCATGTGATAGTGCGCAGTGAGCAATGACTTTGTCTATGAGATGAGTGAGAGTGAAGGTGAAAGAATCAACAAATCATCCACATAGACAAGCAATGCAATGGGTTCTGTTCCCCGCCACTGCAAGAACAAAGACGGATCAGAGATGCTTTTGGGAAAACCCACCAAGTCCTAGAGTGCGCCGAATTTCTTTGTTCCAACACCAGGGAGCTTGCTTCAATCCGTACAGTGCTCTCAACAATAGCCAAACACGATCAGTTCCATCCTCAAATCCTTCAGATTGTTTCACATACAGTTCCTCCTCAAGGGGATCATTCAAGAAGGCACTTTTTACATCCATTTGGTGTATTTCCCAATCGTCTCGTGCCGCCACGGCCAGCAAGGTGTGGCTGGTGCCATACTTGCCAACCGGAGCGTACGTGTTGGTAAAATCCTGTCCAGGTATTTGATGAAACCCTTTGGCGACCAGACGAGCCTTGTACTTCTCAATCATACCTGCCAAATTCCTCTTGAGTTTGAACACCCACTTCAGATCAATTGCTTTTCGTCCTGGAGGCAGTAGCACGAGTTGATACACATCGTGTTCCAGCAGTGCATTCAACTCATCAACCATGGCTTTCTCCCACTGTGCTGCATCTGGTCGCTCCCTGGCTTCAGTTAGTGTGAGAGGTTCTACGTCTGTATAATCAACAAGGGTAGGCCCAACAATGTGATAGAACTGTTCATAGTCCACTTGTGCAACATTGCGTGCAGACCGGCGTACAGGCTCAACGACTGTGGGACGAGACCGGGTGACTTTTTCTGTTTGAAGGACTGGTGCCAAGCTAGGTGGTGAGGGCAGTGTGTCTGATGCTGTGCTGGCTAGGTCAGTTGGTGTTAACAGATATGTGGGGACTGGGGATGTCACAGGTGCACCGTGAGACTGTTGTGCAACAGGCGATGTGTGACGCACGGGACGGGAGACAAAGATAGGCGCACTCACATACTCCAGGTAATGGTGTGGAGATGGAAAATGCAGAACATGCCGTAGGGTGCGAAACGTCTTGTATGGCATGTGTTCAAGAAAGGATGCATCTCGACTTCAACGAAGCAATGATTTGTGACGTCCCAGAACCTCCATGCCTTGGTGGCATGGGACAGTCCCACAAACACACACCATCTGCCACGTGGGCTAAGTTTGTGATCTCTCTGAGGTTGTGCAAACCACAAACAAGCCATTGTTCCCCAGACCCGTGCCGGTCTCAAGTCGTCCTTCTCTTGAAACCAGCGCTCCCAGGGCGACACTGATTTTGGCAGTGGATCCTGGGGAATGCGATTCCAAACCCATGTGATGTACTTGACGGCTTCTTCCCAAAACCCAAAGGACAGGCCAGACTCCCCAAGCAGAGTGCGCAAGGCGTCTCCCAGGGTCCTATGCCATCTCTCAGCAACCACATTTTGTTGGGGCGTGTAGGGAGCGGTGGTCTGATGTTCTATGCCTCTTGCTTTGATTTCAGAGGTCAGAGTTCCAAGGAATTCTCCACCTGTGTCCGTGCGCAGTTTCAACAGTTTTTGGTTTTTTTTTTAAGTTCCGCCAGTGCTATCCATTCGACAATGGCACGCTGAGCATCAGCTTTTGTTTTCAGCAGGAAAGCCCAGCGAAACCGACTGTAATCGTCAGTCAAGGTCAACATATACACTGAGCCATACTGCACAGACGGCAGGGGCATGGCCCAAGTGATATCAGCATGCACCAGTTTAAGAGGTGAAGTGCTCTCTCTCTCTCTCTCTCTCTCTCTCTCTCTTCTCCTCTCTCCAACCCCAACTCCATCATCAGCAAGGTAAACCTGC
>SZWC01003036.1:32460-45300 GCA_023375785.1 Penium margaritaceum
CCCAGCGAAACCGACTGTAATCGTCAGTCAAGGTCAACATATACACTGAGCCATACTGCACAGACGGCAGGGGCATGGCCCAAGTGATATCAGCATGCACCAGTTTAAGAGGTGAAGTGCTCTCTCTCTCTCTCTCTCTCTCTCTCTCTCTCTCTCTCTCTCTCTCTCTCTCTCTCTCTCTCTCTCTCTCTCTCTCTCTAAGGTAGGAAAGGTCTGTCCGTGGGATTTTCCTTCATGACACTCAAGACATGCTCCTGGTTTTAGACCATGCTGACAGTCAATGGGTAGCAGCCCGTGTGCAGGAGTGTGCTTCATGAGGTCAGCAACCAGTGCCGTGTTGATATGTGCGAGACGACGGTGAATGAGATCAATGTGTTTTGCATCAACTGTGGTTGTGACGTGCGCTTGTGTTTGGGCTGAGGGGACAGGAGGGAAGAGAGTGATTCAGTACAGCATGTCATCATGCAATGGTCCATCAGCCAGCAATGACCCTGAGGCATCAAAGATCATGCATCTTTGCTTTTGCGTTATGGTAGACACATTTGATTGTCGGTCTAGCTGTCCCCCCGACAACAGATTCACCTTCAGCTTGGGGACATACAACACACCAGTCAACCACAGCACCCCCCCTGGCGCCTGGAGCGCCATAGTTCCCACACCTTCAACAGCAATTACCTCCCTTGACCCAGTCTTCACCCCATCAACATCATGCGTGGCATACAGTGAGGTGAACAACTGACGATGAGGCGACATGTGATGTGACGATGCTGTGTCATACAACCACTCGTGCATGGGCAGTGTGTGGGATATGGTGATGTGCGTGTGGCCGAGCCGCTGACGTGCCGCCTGTGGTGATGCTGTCGGCTTGAGCGGCTGTAGCTCCGTGCTGGAGAGCCATCCAGCATGCTTGGGCGGTGGTGCTGGCTCCTGCGTTGTCGCCATGTCGGCGTACACTCGATGTGCCCACTCGAGTGCAGGAATTGGCACTGTGGAGTGTGGAGGCAGGAAGTGCACGGAAGGTACAAAGGAAGTCGGCTCCATCATTGGCTACATCATCGGCTGCAACATCGGCTCCATCATGGGCTGTAACATCGGTGGTCCAAATGTGGCTACAGGAGTCGGTGAGGGGCCACATGGCCCAGAGTGTGTCTGCGCTCCCCAGATGGGAGAAGGCAATGGTCCCATAGTCGGTGGACGCAGCTGCTGCTGGTAGGGCTGCTGTTGGTACTGCTGTTGTTGTGGGTTCATGATGCGCTGTAGCACAGGACAGGCGCGCCAGTAGTGACCAGGCTGATGGCAGTAGTTGCAGGTACTTGTCCCTGTGTCTCGCCCGCGTCCCTGACCCCTGCCGCCCTGGCCTCCACGACCACCTCCACCACCATATCCTCCCTGTCCGGCCATGGCATGTAAGGCTCCAGGGCCTTCATGTGTGAAGGCTGTGGCAGTAGTAGATCCAGCCTCTCGCTCCTCCCCTTGCAGTATGTCCTCGTAGTTCCTTAGTTCTTCAAATACCGTTGACAGATCGGTGCTTTCACTGTTGGCTACACGAAGACGCCACAGCAAGTCACAACGAAACTCCTTGTACGGCTCACTGAGATGGAGCAGCACCAGATCGAGCCACTCGAGGACGATGCAAGAGGCACCCAGTCCCAAGATCCGATGCTTGATGTCCATCGCCGCATCCCAATACTCAGCTATAGGAGCTTCGGGCTTTGGATAGAGACAACAAAGCTTATCACAAAGTGTGATGACCAGTGCCATGCCCTATTCCTCCTTGAGCATCACCAACTGCTGCCACGCCTCAGCAGGGTGGGGAGCTCCACTGCGGGGGTTGTTTGGTTCCTCTCCTCTCCCGCCATACCTAAAATGGCAAATGGCGTACGGCTGGTCATCGAGCAAAGCCCGCGTCAGAGCGCTGAAAGCACGGAGGAGGGTCCGGTCGTCCACCTCCTCTAGCGGCGGGTGGAGATAAAGCTCCTTGAGCCCATGCTCGGCCGCCCATGATAGGAACATGTCCTTCCATGCAAGGAAGTTGCGTGTTCCAAGGGTGGCGATGTCAAATCCTTGTGGAGCGCGATCTTGTTCAAATCGCTCCATGTCACTGCTGCCGCTGAGGTGACCAAGTACGCACTCCCACCGCCCCCATTGCTACGGCGAGGTTCACCATCCCTCGCAGATCCTTCACCACTCATCGTCACTGAGTTCCTGTGTAAAGTCCTGGCTTATGGACGCAGGTTCTCAGTGCCCCCTCTCCCTCCACAGTGCGCGACTCCTTGTGGGGACCACCGGTGGCCCGTGGTGTCCACCCTTGCCGCCGCTACGTATTTTTTTTGCCTACTTTTGGCCTCGCAGGCCCTAGGCACCTCAAGACACTTTGTCCTAGCTCTGCATTGCCCTTTCCCCTGCTCGCGCTCGTCTCCAACGGCCTAGGCAGTCAGAATCGCAATTTTCCCTCTTGCGGCCATTTTGGACGTCGCTAGATTTCTCCCCGCTCTTGCAACCGAAGGCCGTCGAACTGGATCTGATACCATGAGATTTGTTAGTGCTTCGATTTACAACTTGAATCACTCAAAATGATCAAGTATGGAGCACGCTAGACTAAAAACAGTGCCAGCCATGGAGAGGGTTTCGACACTAAGTGTCGAGACCTAACAGACAAGAGGGAGGTGGAGCGAAGCACGAGTTTCGTGCTTCGCTCCACCCGGCCGGGCAGCGAGGCCTTCCGGCCAAGCAAGCTCGCCCTCACTAATCGAGGGCGAAACTCGCCCTGGACCGATTTCTTGGTCAACTGCACCTCGAGGGCAAACCTAGGCTATGCCATGCAAAATCAAAGGTCTAATCTAGGTCTATCTGCTAACTCATCAAGTATGTCACTTCATTGGCAAAGCCTAATCTGGGTTTAGTAGCATCAAGTGGGCCAAGTGAGAGAATGTCGCATGGGCATGCGACTGAGCCGGAGGCGAGGCACGTGAGTCACGAGCTGCAGCATAAGGAGGTAACTACATCTGGAGTGTGTGAAGCACGCGCTCATCATGCGTCGTCTCTAGTCTCATGGCCAGCATGCCCTGTGCACTCACATCCACACACAGGAATATATACATGGATTAACAGCAGCCGCTGACCACCATGCAAAGGTGGCACAGCAGGTGCTTGAGGAACTCCGCACCAAGGAAGCCAAAAACGAGCGTGTAGTGCTCAACGCAGTAGTTGGTGCAGACCGTCACGTTGCCGGGGTGGAGTTGGGACAGATTTTGGAGCGCCGTGAGTGCGCAAGTACAGAAAGTGAATGTGCGAATGTTCGCGATGTGTAGCAAGCTCCAGTCTTCGATCCTGCTCCTCGCTTGGAAGCAAACGCGCCTGAACCATGGGCACGTGCAGCACCAACTTGGGCCCAGAAGGAAGGCAGAATTGGCACCCGTGTGGTTCTCGAGCCGGCCGACCGCTACGACGACACGTGCAACGTCAACATGTTCCTGATGATTCTTCAGGGGCACCTCCGCCTTGGTCAAGTCAAGGAAGAGGAGTGGGACACACAGGGCACGCTTTCCTTGAAGCCAAAGCCGCTTTATAAGTTGATGGAGCTCTAGAAGCAAAAGCAACAACACTCAAACCCCACTTGGGAGGAGTTTTTTGAACTGATGTGTAAGCTGTACTCCAAGCCTACTGACTTGCAGAAAGGCAAAGAAGGAGCTACAAAGCTTTGTGCAGGGGAGCATGTCGGTGGAGAGGTATGCCGAGGCATTTTTGAAGACTACAAAGAAGGTCCAAGATCACCACCTGACAGAGCAAGCCAAGATTAACCTCTTCCAGAGTGGTTTGGCTAATCCTCGGCTGTAATTCTTCTGCCTTCACGACAATGGCAAGGAGTGGAAGTCCCTACATGCACTAACAACACGCGTGTGTAAGGTATACAAGCAGAATTCTAGCATGTGGGACCACAATGCGCGTGAAAGAAGGCCGGCGCGTGAGGTGCCATCAACAAAAACAGGCAGCACACCAAAGCGCGCACTGGAGGCAACGCTTGAGCCCTCCAAGAAGTTTTGCTAACAAGGTGGAGAGAACAACTCCCGCTCCTCTATCATCTGCAGATGATGCCACCAGGCTGGGCACATTTGGCACGATTGTCCCCAGCGTGAACGACAACAGCACTAGGGACAACAATAAGGCCAACAGCACAATCATGGCGCCTGCCAAGGTGGAGGACCAAACCGGTTCCACGGTGGTGGCCAGAACCACATCCATGGAGGAGTTCAGTACCAGGGTGGGCAGCGTGATGGCAACGGAAATACCCCTGCCAGCAAGGGACGCCCTCGCGGGGGGAAGCAACAAGGCCAAGCATTTGCTGCCATCCAACGTCAGGGGCCACTAGGTAATCAGCGTGGACACGGACGCCCCTGTGACGATGACCAGGACTTTGAGGGAGGTGCTGGGAGTCGCGTCCACCGTCCCTAGCATGGTCGTGAGCAGGATTTTCACGATCCACAGTAGCTACCGGTGGGCTGCTATGTGGTGTTGTGAATCGTAGGAATGATGAGGACATGACGTTCATATTTTGTGATGATAATATAAAAAACTTTGAATACTCATTGGCACATCATTTCTCAACCGTTTATGTGCCTTTGTGAATCTTTAGTCCCTCTGCCATGATCGCTCATGCCCACTCTCATACATGACCAAAGAAAACCTTGAAAACCGCACAAGCGTGGTCGTAGCCACAAAACAAAATTGGCCAGATGTGATAGAAGCTCTACACAAATCTCATGAGAGAACCTCTCTTACATCTACAACAATGGCCATGCCTGTGGGTCCAGAAACAAACAAGTCTGCATTTAAAGGATGGAAATTGTTGGCCTCGTTCACGAAAGAACATGGCATGTGGGAATAGCTTCATGACATAGTTGAGCTGCAAAGAAGCACTCATGGTCATCGGATCTACCACCTCAAGGACAAGCCTCCAGCAAGCCTTTTCACACACAAGTCCAAAGCATCGATGGCCATGTAATTCGATGGAAAATTGTCATGTGCCACTGTACGCATCTTGGTGGATACTGGGGTGGATGACGCATTTGAGAGCGGTGCATTTGTACACACAAGGGAACTTAAGTACACGGCTCCCACTGGTGTAGTGGTCGTTGGTGATGACAGAGAGGTACCAGTCCATGGTGACTATGTGGCACGGCTCGCGCTGCCTGGCTTCACCATCAGTGTCCGCCTTATCGTGCTTGATCTCATGGATCTGTTCTACACTGCTCTCGGAGACCCGTGGCTTGTGCACCACAAGGCACTTATGTGCTTCAACTCAAAGACACTGGAGATTAGCAGTGGAAGGAGAACGGTCACCCTGTCTCCAATCCTACAAAATCAACAACCTGAAACGAAGGTTCAATCAAGCCTCTCGGCGCTCCAAGTGAAACTGCGACTTTGACAAGGGTGCCGTTGTTTTCTTGCAATCCTGAAAAAAATAGACGACAAGACAGAGGATGAGGTACGCCAAGGGGTTGTAAACATTCTCTTGGAATTCTTGTATGTTTTCGAGGTACCACTGGATGGGCTACCACCTCGATGAACGGTTGGACATACCATTCCGTTGGGGTCAGAGGCTGTGCCTCCCTTTTGGTTTGTGTATCGCTTGAGCCCCGTGGAACAGCAAGAAGCAGAAGCCCAAATCAAGTAGTACCTCCAAATGGGTTGGATTGAGCCATGCTCTTCGTCCTTTGGAGCGCCAATCCTGTTTGTGAGCAAGAAAGATAGTTGCCTTAGGATGTGCGCGGACTATTGGGCATTGAACAAACTCAATGTAAAAAACTGATACCCGCTCTTGCGCATCGAAACATCTCTAGATCTATCATAGGATTACCATCGAATCCGGATCACGGAGGAGGATGTATCCAAAATGACATTCAGAACTCATCTCGCACAATGCCTATTTAAGTACCTGTGCTTTGGATTCAAGAACACACCTGCCACATTCTAAGTAGTAATGAACAACATCTTCCGTGAACACCTCGGCAAGTCAATCCTGGTGTATCTTGACGACACCCCCATCTTCTCCAAGAACTACAAAGAACACGAGCGACACCTCCAAATGGTTCTTGAGAACCGCATTTTTGCCTAGAGCGGTAAGTACAAGTTTGCGCAGGCATGATTGGAGTACCCTGGCAACGTGATTAGTGGCGAGGGGATCCAGGTGGACCCTCACTAGGTGCAGGTCATGAAAGAATGGCCTCACCCCAAGGACGTGGGTCAGCTCTATTTTTTCCTTGGATTCGCAGATTACTTTGGTGGTTTTTTAGAGGCTACTCCACATTGGTGAGCCCTCTCACTGCCCTGACGTGGAAGGCGAGCACATGGGTTTGGTTAGCAAAATGCACTGAGGCTTTGGAGACCGTGAAGGCGATGCTGATATCGGCACCGGTACTTGTACTCCCAAATCCAAAGAAGCCCTAAGAGGTACGCTGTGATGCATCTGCTACAAGGTTGGGAGCTGTGCTCATGCAAGGCGGCCACCCTGTTGCCTACGAGAGTTGCAAGCTCTTAGATGCAGAGATCAGGTACACCACAGGGTATCAAGAGCTGCTGGCAGTCGTGCATGCTTTCAATGTATGGCATTGTTATCTCGAAGGTGCCAAGGGACAGATCATGGTGGTCACAAACCACAAACCTCTCACATAATTTCAGGCACAACCAAACCTTTCATGACGACAGGCACGATGGAATAAATACTTGAGTCGCTTCACATTCACCTGGCAGTACAAACCAGGGCGGGCTAACATGACAGACGAATTGAGTCAAAACTCAACACATGTGAGCCTCATGCTGAGCAATAATGAGATCACAAATTGGCACTTTGCTGCCGTTGCGACGAAGACAACATTGCACACAAACCCACTCCGCCCACCCCCACGACCACTAGTCATTGTAAATCCTTTCAAGAATCGCATTTGGATGGGCCACACTTTAAACCCCTGGTTCACAGAGCCAAAGAACATTGAATGCCATGGCCTCGTGGAGGCTGCCATGTTATATTGGCATGGCGAGCAGGTGGAGGTCCCAGATATGAACAACTTGCAACAACATATCATGTTTGAGTTTCATAACGCTCCCTCATCAGGTCACATCGAATGAAAGAAGGCAAGACATGCACTTGCTCAGCACTACTGGTGGCCATGGTGGAGCAGTGACATCAAGAAATACTGCATAGTGTGTAATTTGTGCCTTCGCAACAAGGCTTCGAAGAAGGCACGTGCAGGGCTCCTCCAGCCTCTGCAGCTCCATGACACCCCATGAGAGTCGGTGTCCATGGATTTCATCATGGGACTCCCGGAGACCAAAAAAGACCATGATTCCATCTTGATCATTGTGGACAGGGCAACAGGAATAGCCCATTTCATGTCCACAACAGCTCACGTCACAGCAGAAGACACTACCAGGATTTCCTACGAAGGCTTCATCAAGTACCACGGCTTACCCATCCGCATCATCTCCGACCGTGATCCGTACATTGCCAGCCGGTTTTGGCTTGTATTACCGGAACGGTTTGGAATGTGACAAAGCATGTCCTCGGCATTTCATCCCCAAACTGATAGGCAAACAGAGTGCATGAATCACACACTCGAGCGGATACTCTGCATGTACATCGACCCAACAATGGAGGACTGGGATGAGTATTTGTCCCCAACCGAGTTTCCTGTGAACAATGCGGTCAACGAATTGACTGGTTTTACTCCATTCTTCCTCAACCACGGTCGGCATCCGGCGGTACCCGCTTCAATTGTGAACTGCGGGGGCGGCGGTGTTCAGGTGTCCCCTGCCCAGGCCTTTGTTGAGCGCATGGACTCTCTCTGGCGGGATGCCAAGGCCCATTTATATGTGGCTCGACAACGCCAGAAGGCCTATGGTGATCACAGATTTCATGAGTTTATGCTCTCCATCAGAGATCGTTTGCTTTTAAGCACACGGAACAAACGACTAAAAACGCCGAGTGTACAAAATATGTTGCCGAGATGGCTGGGACCCTTCACAGTTGCACAAAAGTTGGGAAGTGTTGCATATCGGTTGGCCCTCTTGCCAGCCATGCGCATCCATCATACCTTTTATGTGAGTTTCCTTGCACCCTACACAACAGAGGGGTCTGTTCAACCACCCCCTCTTGTTATCCTCGCTGCGGAAGGCCAATGTGAGGTGCACTGCATCCTCCGACACGATGAGCGCAATTTGCACGCACATGTGGTTAAGGAGTACCTCATCCATTGGGCCGGTTGTGGACCTGAACAGAACACCTGGGAGCCAGAGTCTCGAGTGCCAACTGCGGCAATTGTGGAGTACTGGGAGGAACTGGCTGCCCGTTGAAACAAGCGTGGCTTCAAGGGTACCACTCCGGCACGAATCCCTTGGAGAGGATAACTGCACTGGCCCTTGGGCTGATCTTTTGCTTACTCCCGAAAGCCTATCACAAGGACGCTAGGGCACCTGTCGCAGGGTCGCTTCATGTAAAGGGGGAGGAAGCATGGCCACTATTTCTTCTTTGAAAGCTAAACAATCTCTGAAATTTGAAATGTGTCGAATCATGATGTTATCCTCTCTATGGATTGGCGCTTTTATCATCAATGATAGATGGTCGTGTGCAAACTACCTCTTCAAACAAGAGAAAACCGAATTGAGGATGATTTGTAGCTAAAGGGGGAGGAATGTAACACAACAAAATGTTAGAACAGAACGTAAAATTTTACAGTCAAGAAAGACTGTCGCAATCATTACCTGATTGCGACAGTCCATGGACACTGTTCTGCGACCGACACCATGAGGTCGCATTGAGCTTGATGCAAGCGCGGGAAGCAAAAGTATAAATCGAATCAAAACGACTATCTCGATAGAAATTACGGTCACAAAGTTTCCACCGTTCTTTCTAACAGAAGACATAAACAATTACAAATAATAAACAAATCATAACTTTACAAATGAACATAAACGTACCGTGGAGATTTATGATTCTGATTATTTCGTTATTGCTAATTTAATGATACTTGATTCCGTTAAAAAATGTTGGGTTCAATTTGTTTCCTGTATCTTTTGAATTCAGTCATAAGCTGCTTGGTCGACCCTTGATTTCGGCGACTGGCCGAGGTCATTTATTTCATGACTACTATTTTCAGCGAAGCTGATCCTCGTCGGCAAGTCCAAGGACAGAGAGGGAGCAGGCGAGCGTGAGAGCGGGGCAGTAGGGCAGCCAGGTAATTGGACAGCGGGGCAGCAACCACCAGTGCAGCGGGGCAGTGGGGCAGCGAGAGCGGGAGAGCTTGCCAACGAGGCAGCTGGCATGCTCTCGGCCGTTTGAGGGTGGTCTCACACCGTCGCAACTCAACTCGGTGCATGAAAAGGTGCCGAGACGAGTTGCTAGGTGCTCGCAACTGGTTTGTCGCAAACCGCGATGCATTTGCGCCATTTTTCTTGTACTTCCTGCAGGCGCGCACATGTGCGCGTGAACATTGCCTTGCTATCCGGTGTGAGAGCTTTCATCGCAAGCAAGTCGCTCGCTGTCCATAATTTTTTCCACCTTTTTTTTTTCCCCAGCACCCAAGCAAGCGACGGAAGCGCGTCCAAGTGACGCATGCGGTATATCCGAGCAGGGCTACCACCATTTCACTTCTCCTCCACTTCATAGCCCTTTTTGGGACCTGCTCCTCGGACAATCCTGGGTCTCAGGGTTTGGCATTAAACCCCAGCCAGTCTAGCTTCATCCACAAACCCTAATCCAGGAACTCTTCTCCATTTTCTTCACCAAACAACCAAATCCATGACCTCCCACACACCATCTCCTACTCTCATCATGGACGACTTTCAACCCATTGACGAAGATACGGCGGTGATGCTCGTCATCATCACTTGGGCTTTCCTCCCACAATGCATTGGACACGAATTGCCCAACTTGCATGTCATCCTTGGATGCGCGTTGTGCCTCCATACCGCGGGTCAAAGAAGGCCTCGCACCCTGTGGGCCCAACCCCGTTTGGCACAGCATGCTCCTAGTTGGTTGACAACACGTCGCGAAGATGCCATGAAGTCTATCATCCGCATCAGCCCTCATCTCTTCGACTAAATTGTCACCCATCTTCGACCTATTCTCGAACGTCAAGATACCAAATTTCGTCCATGCATTCCTATCGACGTCAGAGTTGCTGTGCCCCTTCTTCGACTTGCTCACGGCATGAGTCACCAGGCAATAGCCGAACACTTTGAAATTTCGAATGCCAGCGTCACCGAGATGTACTTGGAGTTCTACTATGCTTTCCGCCATGTCTTCAAGGCCCGCTATGTCAGGTGGCCTACATTTGAACAATACCAGACAATTGAAGCAGAGTTTGCAGCGTTGAAGGGCATCGACGGCGTTGTTGGTGCAATTGATGGGAGTCATATTCCAATCATTGGACCGCACGACATTGTTGAGAGCTACTACAACCGGAAGGGGTTTTAATCTATCCTCCTTCAATGCGTGGTTGACGCAAGCACTGTAATCTACCACTACCACGTCGGCTGGGTCGGATCTCTCCATGACTGGCGCCTCTTCAAGAACAGTGGGTTACCACAAAAGATCATGGCAGGTGACCTGCATGGCTACAAACTCGTTGGTGATGCTGCTTACCCATGTTGCTCATACATGCTGCCGCAATACAAGATCACCAGCCCTGGGCTGCAGCCATACCAGAGGTATTTCAACCGCAGGCAATCTGGAACTCGCATGGCGGTTGAGCGAGCCTTCGGCCTGTTGAAATCCCGGTGGCGTGTCCTTCTGAAGCGGATGGACAATTTCCGTATGCACGTGCCACTCATCGTTACATGTTGCATCATTCTCCACAACATGTGCCACACGCATGGTGACGACTTCAACATGTCACGGTGGCGTGATGCCGTACAGAGTACCACGGACATGGAGGTGCACACCGACAGAGATGTGTGCGTTTGGAATGCAGCACTTGAGGATATCGCACTTCTTGGAGTTACCACAGATGAGGCAGAGGCAAGGCTAGCTGAGAGGGATGATTTGCCTGACGAGGGTGTGCCAGCCCATCGAGCTGCGCTTGTAGAGCGTGAAGAGCTGGCAATGCGTCTCTGGGAGGCAAGAGGGGGGCACCATGGTTGACATAGTTTTGCAACTTCCAAGTGTTTTAAACTACTCGCACATGTATGTTCTTTAAAATTCTTGGACTCATTTGCTTGTATGCACCATGGACATGTATGTTACAAAGATCACACATGGCTTAAGCAATCCTTCTTGTACTCTCGTGCTAGGTGTGCAGTACGTGACTTTGCTTCAATGTACTTCTATTGTCACATGCTTGTAATGATTCGAGGAGAACTGAGCAACACCCAAGGAAGAAGCGTAGTCGTTAACATAGATTCATTCTCCCTCAAACTTCACTCATCCAAAATATTACGCAAACATTGCATCGATAACGTACTTCGTCATATGAAATTTGCTTTTCAATCATTATCCACTGCACTTGTCTCCTCAGCTTGACGCACTGGGGACTCATCACCTTCCTCCTCTTCTTTGAGAACCTCATCGTCAACGTCTTTCCACTTTCCCTTGTCCACCTCGGCTCTAATTGATGACATTTGCACCTTACCTTTCGTGAGGTGCTCGATGAGACAGCCAATCGTTGTAACACCAATGTCCAACGTACGCCGGACACCCTTCATGCCACTAACAAGGGAGCGCATGGTTGGATCCACATCAACCTTACCTCGGGTCTTCAACTTCTTGCTTGGAGGGGGACTATCCACCACGGCACTCCCATCCATGGCCCTACACTTATATGTGGGTTTTGAGCCCTTGTACTTCTCAATCCATGTGAACCACTTAGGCAATTCAATTGTTGCGCTGCCACTCTTCCCCTTGTCAGCCTTGATCTCCGCATATCGCGTTTCAAGGCGTTGCAACTTGTCACGCACGGCATGGAAAGAGCGGGTGAAAGCCTTGTTTTCTTCATGCATCTTATCGCCCAACTCACGATACGGACAAACACCTTGTGTCTTCAGCCACTTGTGCCACTCCCCATCCCACTTGTAGCGCATCCTACACAGGAACTCTTCTTCTTCTGGCTTCCATAAATACTCCGCCCTCTGGCCGCGCGCACGCTTACGACCTGAACCGCCAGTGGATGCACCGTCATCATGTGGGGTTGGCCCACTGGTGGTTGCAGCTGGATTCGGCGCCGACGACACCTCCGGCAACCGGAATGAGGTCGGCGACATGGGGCTCCCCGGTCCGGCAGCGCTGTAGAAACCGGTGGCGCTCGTTTTCGTTGGTGACGAGAACGGAATTTCTTTTAACGCCCTGGCCTGTCCACCTGCAGAAAACAACGCAAAGAAAACGACGCACCAGCACATATGTGCGATATCGTTCAAACTAGCGGGGTCGATTCTGAAGTGTACCATGGTGCTCAACTGCACCCACTTGCAGATCAGCACCACGGTGTATACCAGCACCATGGTGCAGAACTCAACCATAGTGCAGCATGGTGCAGAACTGAACAATAGTGCAACATGGTGCAGTTCTGCACCATGGTGCAATGGTGCACCATGGTGTACATTTACACGATGGTGCAGAACTGCACCATGGTGCACAAATGCACCGCGGTGCCCAAATGCACCATGGTGCATAACTGCACCATGGTGCATCGTGGTGCATGATGGTACAGTTAAGCACCGTGGTGCAGTTCTGCACCACGGTGCACCATGTTGCACCATGGCGCACAAGTGCAAACTTGCCTGCCAGCCCGCAGCCCGCCAGCCCACCAGCCCACTAGCCCACCAGCCCACTAGCCCACCAGCCCGCCAGCC
>SZWC01003036.1:45728-76235 GCA_023375785.1 Penium margaritaceum
CATCCCGCTAGCCCGCCAGCCAGCCCACAAGCCCGCCAGCCAGACAGCCCGCCAGCCAGCCAGCTCCCAGTCGGCCAGCTCGCTAGTCAGCCAGCCAGCCAGCCCGCCATCCCGCCAGCCCGCCAGCCCCGGCAGCCACACCAGGCAGCCCGCCAGCCCCCCCGCCCGCCAGCCACATCAGCCACGCCTGTAACGCCAGCCACGCCATCCCACCAGGTGAAGTACTCACGCCAGTGCCATCCCGCCACGCCACTCATGCCACAGCTTACGCACCTAAGGTCGGCGTGGAACGACAGGGCACGGGCCGGAGTGGGACAGGCGCCACCACACTCGCGGACGGTGCGCAAACCACTGGTCGGGAGCCAGGCCCAGAAACAATAGTTGCGCCGACCGCGAGCGTGGATGCGACCCCGTCAGCGAGTTTCGCACGTAGCACTGGGCGGAATGCAGAGCCCGTTCCGCCCCGCGCTGTTGCTGCCACCTCCGCCGGCAACGACGAGGCAAAGGCAGCGTCGTGCTCGTCATTGTTGTCGGTGGTGTACGTCCGTGCTTGCAGAGTCGTGAAGACGGCTTGGAAGTCATCAGCATGTACACGAAGCGGCCCATAGCCTAGTGCATCAAGGCTATCGTTGCAGCGCAAATCCATGGTCGCATGGCGGGGGTCGTCGGAAGCCATGGAAATGTCATGTAGAAGTGGGCGAGTGACGAAAAGGGCGAGCAAATGAAGATTTTTTTCCAAGGCCATGGACTTGTACGGCGTCGTTTGGAATGGCTAGCGTTGAATGTTGTACTGCATGGAGACCGAAAAGTTGGGTGATGTTCACCGTCGCCATGGCGTACACCGAGCCCTGCCTATGTGTGCACTTCGTCTCGACAGAGGGGTAAGGGGGTGTCGGTGACGCAACTGCATGTGGACCTGCAGTGAATCCGGCCACGCAGTCGTGGTATGGTGGCATATCCGAAGAAGAATACAAAAGAGAACATGCACGCAGAACTCGCACTTCGACGACACTGTTTTCAAGAAATGTTTTTTGAAGGATTACGCCAGTTGCTAGGCGTTGCTACACCCCTGGGGGTGTAGCAACTTCTAGCAACTGGTCCATTGTGGCCCGACGTTCCCGCGGTGACAGAGACATGCATCTCGGAGACATGGGTATTTGCTGTCAGGTGTCGCGTCTGAAATTGCCTGAAAATCCCTGACATGGGACTACCGCGAAAACGAGTTGCTATAGGCGCCGGTGTGAGAACAATCCCTCAACCAACTCAATTCATTCGATCCACTTTTTCAGGGCGGGGCAGCCTAGCGCGGCTTGGAGTTGCTACGGACCGGTGCGAGACCACCCTGAACGTTCGTGCGTGCAAACTCACAAACATTCAAATGGCCAAGAGCGTGCAAGTGTGAGGACATGACACGAATTCGTTCATCCCATTTCATTAACAAAATGACGTAAAACAAAATCAGTAAGGCATCAGAACAAGAAAACAAAGTACCATAAACCCACAAAAACAAAATGTGTTGGTAAGCTCTTAAATTTGGCAGATAGATTGTGGAATTATCTCCTGTTTCCTATAAATTTAATGACAGCAAAAAAAATCGGCGAAATCCATTGAGAGGAAAAATCATTGATATCGAAATCAAGAATCAGTAGGGTAGCGTCAAAAGGCGTGGCAAGCCATGACGACTTGGGCAAGGAAAGGACCACTCCGACAAGGAGGACGGTCATTCAGTTTTGCAACGTGAAAAATTCTGAGCTCGCCTAAGCCTTTTCAGTACTAAGTTTGAGCATCCGCGTTACAATGGATCTTCGCCATCATTTTTTTCACGGGCCACCCAACAGCTGGCCCACTGAAGTGGAGACAACGTCGCTGTCTGAACCAGGCTTTACCCGCCGTAGAAAACAGCTTGGAGCTCAGCCCAAGCTATACGGATATTTGAGAAGATCTCAAATATTTTCCCCAAAGATTTTCCTGTCCATGGAAAATAGGAAAACCGATACTTTTCCGGAGACATCTCCCAGTATCGTTAGGAGGGATTTAACATCTCGAGTCGAGGGATTTTACTGTTGATAATTTTCAAAATCATTTTTTAACAAAAAACGGTTTTCACATGTGAACCTCTGATTTTTGGCCTAGTTGGTCGTGGTTTCTCTTTTAGAAGTGTAATGTAGGTCCAATTGAGCTAGCGACCAGGAATAGACAGGGAAAACTAGTTGTTTTCCACTTTTGGGAAGATTCGCTTGAATCCGATGGTTTCAAGCAGGTTTCTGTGCACTTGGAGTGCGAAGGTGCTATGAGAACTTAAAGAAACCACAAATCTGTTTTTGCGACAATGAAACATACACAAGTTACGTTGCAACTGCCGATTGCACTTATTCCATTGATGGTTAGCACACAAATGGAAACAGTGAAAATGTTCAAGCTGAACGAGGGCCGATTGCACAGGCGTGGAATTGTTTGTCTATGCTGGTTGTACTAAATTGGTGGGTGTCATGTGCACCAAATTACAACTGGAAGTTGCACCCCTCGAGCAGTTGTCAAATTCTGTCTACAAATCTGGGTGCCAACTACAACAAATTTGCGTTGATGGCACAGCGGGCACACGCAAAAACTATCATTGACGCGTTGATACATCAGCGTTGTAGGCACGGGCACTACCATTAAGAAAAGTGCCGGCTGTGCTCCAGTCACAGTTGCGAGATGTGCCAGTGAGACATGTGCAAAAAGCACTCCCAACCAATCTAAGAGCACACTCCAAATGTGAGTGCAAAGGCGTGTCGACGTTAGTGCCGATTGCACCGCGGACGCCACCATCGAGAACATCACTTTTGTGTGTCTGGAGTATCAAACTCATGAGTACGAGGTACCGATAGCAAGAAACAAGTGACAATCACACAAAACAAGTGCTGATTGCATTAACAAAATGCTGATTGCACAAAGCATGTGCTGATTGCACGACACAAGTCTCGGTTGCACAAAAGAAATGTCCATTACCGATTGAAAATACTATCGATCGCACTACAACATGGGGGTCGGATGGCAACCCATCGCACGTGCCGAATACACCACCGTTGTGAGTGTCGAAAGCACTAGGGACATGGGTTCTAGTTGGACTAGCCATGTCAAATTTGACGGTATGATACAGGCATAGGTGTCAATTATAGCGATGACATGGGTGGCGATTGCCACATAACGATTCATGTGTACTCAAGACAAATCACCATATCAAGGCGTACGATCTACGCTCGGGGTGGTTCTAAGGGTAATTGCACCAAGAGCGCTCTTTGACGCTATGGAAACATGCCTTTTGGTGTCTGAGAGACACCTCAACGAATTTGAGGTTGGTCACACTGGCAAATTCCTTATCAAGAATTAGCATGTATTTCAAGAAATCTTCACACAAGACACTGACGATAAAAAGCATGTCATAACAACCAAGGGAAATAAGTTGCCGACTGTGACTACCACTTTGAATTGAATATTTTCCTCTACCGATAGCAGTACGGAAAGATACTTCTGAAAGAAGTACGCGCATAGTTTCATGGATAGATCACGTGTTCCGAGGCCGATATCCTCGAACTTGCACCATGCTAACAGTGGAAAGACTCCTCCAAACCAGGTCGGTGCAGCACTAGTTCATGTCCATGCACGGCATGCATGAACGTAGAAGTTATACAGTTATGACCAAATGCCGGAGGCATCCAACCTTTTGATGGAGCGGGGTATGCGATTCATACCATTGCACTTTGGTCTTGTGGAACTGAGTACATGGCAAACGTGGAAAATGTGCACAACATGCACGAGAAAAAATTTCCATTAACCGTTGGTGCGTCGATCATGACATCAAGGTACGGTCAAACGAACAAATAATCATATCAGCTTTCTGACATTGAAATCAAACTGCCGGATGCAGTGTCATTTAATGGCGACACCATTACACCGAGCAAGTTGTATGGTCGGTGCTCGACTTCTGCTACGGGTTTCGTACGTTCATTGCCACTATGCTACTACGCTAAAGGGCAAATGAGCTCATCTGGTCTATGATTTTTGTAGCCATCCCAAGAAGCCACGATATGACTTGGAGGCTTGACAAACTCATGTATGTGCATGTATCATGTCATGCCGGAGGCGTAGTGCGCCATTACTCATGTTCAATGCAGACACCGGTGCGCAATTGAACGGGTCAAGAACAAGACTCTTGGGTACGAACCTGGTGGCGAAACCATTGTTGCTTTCTCACCTGGTGAGTGATGAATGTGATATCCGACCTGTGTCAAAATTTATGATAAGCATGACGACCTCATGGCGGAACAAACTCCTCTTGAAACCGTGGATGCATCAAAGAAGAAAGAGCGGTATCCTCTTCCCTCTCTATGACTTGATGTATCACAGAGTGGTGCTCCAAGGAGTCAAATGATGTTGCATCGCATCGAACGTAGTTGACCAAATGTTGAAAGTCGTGGAATCCCAAAGGCGACACCTTCCGCTTGTGTTCACTCCACAAGTGAACCCGTCATGGAAAATGACAGAGGAGAGTGTCTCAACCAAATTTCGGTGACGTGAACTCTCCCCATTTTGCAAATCGCATGGTAAAGGCACACGGGGGTGCCCCCTCCCACGAAATTATTACCATGAAACTATGACGATCTCATAACTTGACGATTAGCTAACTACGACATAGTTGGCAACACAACACGGTCTAGGGGTTGTATTCCAGACTAGGACCGTGGCTACAACATCCAAGCATTCACATGTACTCCGGTCGAATGTCGGTACCTCCATCTCTATGGTTTGATCAGCTATGGAACGAGCCAAAGTCAACATCAAGACGGACTAAGGGTGACTAGTGTGTCATACCCAAATGATAACTTGAAAGATTCTCTGCATTGGACCCATAAGGGACGATATCCCTTACTGAATTTTGATGGAGACGTTGATCTCCCTCACAAGTTGCAATAGTGAAAGCACAGTCCATCCTTGATGTACAACGCGCTCTTATGACGTCACGTGGACCAATTCCAATCACGCCAAAATATGGCGTGGCACTAGTCGTGCGTAATCGGTCTACAGACATAATTCATGGCTGATTTTGTTGGAATGAACAAGATCGCCGGTAGCGATCGTGACCCACACTTCTCCAAGTACAATTAACTACTTCAACAAGGTAAGAGAAGCTTCAGGAACTGTCCTTTCTATCTGATGATGGATACCTCCTTCAACTACGGTGTAGTTGACGCACGCTTCATCGACCTAGATGGTCCGGGTGAAGGGTTGGCAAACCTTGGCACTGCAAACAGTTTCCTTTGTTGCCATTGATGTGTCAGTTACTGGAAAAGGTTTGTCAAATGTCTCCTATGTGGATGGTACCCATGGAGAAAAGGCCTTGGCAAATGCACCGATGTCCCAAGTAGCTCACTCTGGTGGCATGAAAAGTATCATCCAGACCAATGAAAGATCCTTGATTTCCAAGTGGGATCATCCTGGCAAGAGGATGGGAAGGTGGAGTAACGCAAGGGCCAGAAACCCTTGTACGCCACATTCTTGGCCCAGTGGGTCAAGATTCCATCCATTCCGCTACGGTGTAATGTCGGTGCCACGAAGGTCACGTGTGGATATTTGGTCTATGGACGGCGAGTCAAAATTTCTTGAGGGTTGGGGACCTTGAAGCACAACGGTTTTGGCCTAGACGGCCAAGGACTTCGTCCAAAACCGTTACATTGATCAAAGTTCCGGCCTAGTGGGCCAGCGGTTCTGCTCATACCACTTGACATGGTAAAGTTTTTCCGATTGTACGTGATAAATATGACATACGGCACAATAACATTGTGCCAAGGAAACATAGTTACCAAGCCGTGTTCTCGGTACCGATGATCCCGTCTTGCATGTCGATCACATGACAACACTGGGAAGAAAGAACCGTCTGTTCCAGTGCTGGGATCACGACTTGTGATTCACAAGTGTTTACTTATGCCATGCAGTTGGCACCGGCAAGGATAACCTTGTAGAACCATGGCTCGATGTAATTTTCCACCCGACTGGTGGTCACGACATATTAAACACTTTGCTTGTGGACGTACTCCATGGAAATGAGATATGTGTATCTCAACTGTGCCATTCAAAAGCCGACCAGCTTTTGACTAGGGAAGTGAGTGGTAACCCGTGGTATTCATTTCCGGTGGAAATGAGGGGATGATTGTTGTCACGAACATCACCCAGGTTGGAGCATTGTCTGTTATGTCTGATGACAGTTTTTGATGGCAATTGCGCTTGCCAGATGACCAATGCCGCCTCCTTTTAAGATGAACGTAATCTTAAAGGAGAAACAAGATGCTCAGCAACCATGTCTTAGGTCATTGGTGCTTCCAAAACCTAAGATGAAGCCAACTTGCATGTCACATGGGCTTTGTGGCTCTTGGTTGAGTTCAGCCCACCAATTTGCGGGTGCTGAAAGAGGTCTCGTGGACCTACGCGTGGTCATGAATACGTGGCTGCCAACTGGGAGGACTGATGGCGAAATCCTGGTTTCCACATACTGACAACGTTGCGGGGAGGTACTACCACTGCAAGAACCCCTAGGAAGAGATCCTGTCAGAAAGACAAATGGATTTTTTGTGTGGAATTGGACGGTTTTTTTGGGGACGCCCTGTTGATTGGTTGCAAGGAAGCTCCTTGCAAAAAGGGGAAGAGGCATCACCACAGCAGCTTGCTGAACACATACTACATGGAATGTGGAACAAAATTTCTTCCATACCCTCTTCCAAGCTGGCAAGACCACATTGACAGTGTACGTCCCAAACAACATCGACCATGCTGGTGATACACACATGTGATGAATCTTCCACAAAGGAGCACCTACACATGTGATCAAGCGTACAATGGTTGTACATGTCTCGTCTTGGCAAGAGCCAAGGAAGTGCGTGATCAACACGGAATGTTGTACGCAGTTGATCACAATCATGGAAACCACACATCTGCGTGGTTGATTGTGCGTGAGTATGACGCAACCGTGTTGTGGACGACAAGGGCTCACAACCGTATTCTTATGCATGCCTTTTGTTGAACGGTTTGCATCTTGAAGTACGCCATGATCAAACCTCCACGAGCAAGGAAGAACCGGGGCGGTTTGGAGCAAAGGGGGAGGAATGTAGCGTACGGACCAATTTTAGGATATAAAATGGTCTTGGAATATTTACGGCATGTTTTGGGGTCTTGAGATTGGAGTCTTGGGGCATCCTTGTCCGTAAGATAATATACGAGCTAGAGTCTAGGTCCAATCTAGTCCGGAAAAAACCTTTAGTGTGGATTTGGGGCGAGAAGCGTGTCGCGATGGAGATTCCAACGAGTCACTCCTCCTCCATGCTTTGAGCGTCGCTAGGGCCCTATTTCCACGTGGTTGTACCACGTGGAAGGATTAGGCTAGGATGCATGTTTTGAAATCCGTGCCCTATGACGACCGTGTCTGTTTCGCCCTGACGTGTCTCGGCCAAAATGGCTGAGGCGGCCAGTCACTCGGCCTCTTTGGACTGACTAGTTTGAGGGCTTCTGTTTTGGTCCTGCAGTTACCCGCAAAGCAGCCCAGAGCTGTTACACCTTATTTAAACCAATGGCAAATGTGCACATTAAAATTATACATTATCTTCGTCCAAACCATTTTCATTGGGTTATTTCCTTTTCTATTCAATTTTGAACTTTTTATGATATTCCGTGTTGAATGAAGTATTCGTCCCAAGGAATTAGTTTAACCTATCATATCCTTTTATGGTAACTTCACTGGTGAGATCCCTTCCTGGGTTCAAGGCTCTGTTGTTAAAGTCACTAAAGCTCAGAAGTTTTCTGACATGCCCCGGATTTTTTCCTTTTTCTAAACTAGGACAGCCTTTCGCCTGCTGAGCAAAGAACACAACTCTTAATGATTTTTGCTTCTTCCTGTCCACAAAAAACTTTGACATGGAATTTGTGTCAATCCTGTTATGCCCCTTGTGTACAAAATTCCGGAACATGTGCGTGAGGGAATTCCTTCCCTTACATTCATGGCCTGCAGGAATTTCAAATCTGGCCTCCCACATCGCTTGGCTATGGGCATTTTTGGCACGTGCTCTGACCTCTGACACATCGCTCTAGGACAGCGCTGCAAGATTGACCCCCTCTTAGGAATGTCGACGCAAAGTCATGAGCAGTGCCGATCTTTCCATAATGTTTGTTAGATTTCCCACCAGCACTTGTCGTTTTTAAAGACATACCTCAATTTTCTCAAAACCCCCGATGTAGCGCCAGTATGCCACGTGGATTGAACTGGTCTAGGCCTGTGGAGTGGCGTATGGGATGAGTTAAGGGTCGGAGACCCTCAACTACCGCGGTTTTGGTCCACTAGGACAAGCTTCCCGTCTGTTTGCTACATTTGGTATCAGAGCGCCTGGGTTCAATATCCATTGTGGACATCAAGGATGGGTCCATTCCTGTGTGGGAAGAATGTAGCGCAAGTGTGCCACGTGGCTTGAACTGGTCCAGGCCTGTGGGGCAGCAGATGGGATGAATTGAGGGTCATAGACCCTCAACTACCGCGGTTTTGGCCCAGTGGGCCAAGCTTCCCGTCCGTTCGACTTCTTGGCCAAGTTTCTCGAAGTAGCCTCTCGTGACATGGTGTCACACAGGTCGCTCAAGTCAAGCGCCCAAGATCCCAAGTATTCCTTTTTCTTCTTTTTGTTACAATGCATTTGCACTTGGAAAATGCGGCGCTAGTCATTTTGGCCAGAGCTGATCCAAGCGATGCAAGAGAAAGGAATATTGTTGGTTGTGTGTGCAATAACAAAAACATGAGGGTGCAACTTGTTATTCCAACAACGTGTCATTCACACCGACCACCACATCCTCAAATATATCAAGGTTGGCCCAATCTTAACCATCAAAACCATTGATGGATGGAGTTTCTTGAGTCCATGCTTTATGACTACATAAAAAACTGACGTAGACAAACAAAATCCAACGAATTTTACAAGTCAACGTCCAGGCCAGACGGTTGAGAAGAATGCAATACACTCAAACAATAAATCACCTTGGAGTGACTGTTTCCAAGGGGTTGTAAGATCTTTGTTTTCTGCAACAAGACCAAGTTTTGGAGTATTACCACAACACCAGTCAATGTGGACACTTTGGAAAAGTCAAGATGTTAACGACCTCACAAAGCACTACAAGTGAACTAAGATGTAAACCAACATTGCAAGCTACTTCAGGACTTGCGGTGTGTGCCAACATCATAAGTCGAGACAAACCAAAACAATTGTTTTTTTTCAACCGCTACCGTAATCGAAAGAACCATGGCCGGAAATCTGGCGATAAGTTTCTCCATCACACTAGAGGGTTTGATGGAGCTCCCATGGAAGTCGATGGACTCTTGAAAATGTCGTACTACATCGCTACCATGACAACGGTCGACGTCCACGCAACACAGTGGTTGTTTCTCAACAACATTGAATGACTACATGATGCACCCTCCTACATCACCAACAATTGATATGAGAGGTTCTCCAATAGATTGCGGTGGGAGATGATGGCTTGCTATGTTAATCAGATCGAGATAGCGACAAATTTCCATGTCGAACAGACCAAACAGACACTGAAACAACTACTCTAAACTATATGTGTGCTACATGGAACAAACTAGAGGAGCAAGCTAGACTGCAAAACTGACGTACAGCCCCAAAACCTGCGTAGTTATAGGCTAAACACCCTTTGAGTTGGTTTACAACAGACCACTTGTAACTCCTCCATGTTTCTAGAGCCCAAACAACATAACACAGGTCAAGATATAGGAAATGACTTTTGGATGGTCTGGGACGAGACATCTTGGAGGCATATAAAGAGAGAAGTGGATATGAAGCAAGCAACTGACAAGACTTGGGTGGACATTGAGTTTCATGTCATTGATTGCGTCCTACTCAATTTGACAACAATAAATTGCAAGGGCAGGACTTGCACTGAACTAGAGCATTAGTGTTTGAGTTCATTCCTCTTTGAGGAACATATGGACACTATTTGTTGCCAAGCATCAACTACATAAAATCAGATATATCCACCTGGTGTTCCACATAATTCTAATCAAACTATACCAGGATCCTGAAGAGTAATTCTTACCACCAACCACGGATATGGAATTCATAGACATCATCTGACACTGACGATCTTACCATATTATGGAGTTTCTTGTCAAGTGGCAAGGCTATGACATATCGCAAAACAGCTAGTTATCCTAGGAAAACATACAGGACGTTGACGAGGAGAGTGACAGCGTCTTTAACTAGACCCGACCCATGTCTTGTAAAGTGAAAGGAAACCATGGCAATAGGAGGACTTGATAAGTCATAGATGCAAATGAGTGCCTAAACTATGCGAGTGGGTATCTCCATCCTTTACATTCATGATCACGCCGATTGCCTGTGGGCATTTTGAACAGTTATCCCAACCTCTGGTATTCTGTTCTACAGGATTGTGATAGGTTCTACTACCATTGAGAAAGGTTGAAAGAATTTTTGTGAACCGTATTGATCTGTTCACAGCATTATTATTATCATTGGTGGTGGATGTTTACTTCCATATTAATGAATCCCCATTTCCTCCAACGTTTGAGTGGGCTTTCTCAAACAAACCACCTACAATGCAATGTCACATGTGTTACTTGCATCAAACGCCCAATATCCAACCTTGCCTCATTCTTGTTCCGCACTTGTACAGTTACGCTGGACATCTCTGACACTTGGAAATGAACTACACTCATTGCACATTATGAATTGCTAAAACAACCATTTCTCCAACTTGTCTTTTGCTTCGCAAATTTTACCTGGTCAAAGTCTACGTTTTTCTTGGTGTTCACTAGTTATGTTCAAGCATTAACCGCTCATGCAAAATCAAAGTTCATGCCTGGTTATGCATTCTAGCTGAACCTACGCCATCCTTTTCATTGTCCCATGTGTTGAAGCTATCTCTGACCTCGTTGGCGTGCCACTACTTGGGTGAGATGTATATGGATGTGGTGGCCTCTTCAACAAGGAGGGGGGTGAACAGTAGTCACATGTAGTCTAAGTGCATCGGAAGGAAGTAATTGCACTCCGCACTTGTATGAAGAGGTCATGCGTTGAGTAGGAGGTTTGGTTGTTGCTTGGGGGGACATTCCCCTTTCATCAAACTCTATGTTGCACCATGGGTAAGTGATATTTTTCACCCACTCACAATGTGTATTTGCGTTAGCCTACCCATTACCTGTGTAGTTGAGGTCGAATCAATGGTCATTCCTGGGTCGTTTGTGCACCGGCATTGTCTAGTTACCAACACTCTGTCTTCCTGGAGTGAATGATTTGGAGTGGCAACATGTCGTCTCCCATGGTTGATGCAACAGATGCTATCGTTTGGTGCTTGTCATCGAGTGTTGCAATGGAAACCTCTTTGGGTTCTGCTAGGACGGTGCATTGCAAAGAGGTTTCCATTGCAACACTCGATGACAAGCACCAAACGATAGCATCTGTTGCATCAACCATGGGAGACGACATGTTGCCACTCCAAATCATTCACTCCAGGAAGACAGAGTGTTGGTAACTAGACAATGCCGGTGCACAAACGACCCAGGAATGACCAGAGTTATGGTTAATCACCTCAATTTCACGCACTTGTCAATCAGTGTATCAATGAGTGTATTCTTGTATGCAGGAATTTTTCACAAAATATCCTCATGAATGCATGTTAGCAAAGCCCACATGAACTTTCCTCGTATAGAGTGAGAACTATAATGGGCTCTATGTGATACATAGTAGTTTCTGTGAAGCATCCATGTTCACTAGTTTGTTCACTTCCCAATACACTTACTGATACACAGTTTCACGGGTGATTCCATTGGTCATACATGATATGGAGGACAAGTTCGTATCCGAGCTTCTTTAGCTAGTTGCCGCGTTACCCGGCAAGGAATTTGTCATCAATGCTTGTCACCACATTTTGGAAGAGGCAAGGGTGGAGCTTAAGGTAGGCTTGCTTTGTGTAGTCCTTTGGGTTGATCAGGATATTCATCACTACAGTTGCAATAATCAAGATTTGTGCAGGGTTATTTGGTGACTAGCCGATAGGTCATCTCTTCAACAGCTTACACTGCATGGGACATGCCATTTGATGCAAATCAAATAACGTTTTTATTTCTATGGTGTCTTCCTTGAGGGTATGGCACTTGAGGCCAGACTCTATGAGATTCTTCGTATTTGCTAGTGCGGTGCAAGTTGAGTGTAGGTGGAGGTGGCATGGAAAAAGCATTGAGAACAAACATGTTTTGTACTCAGAGGCAACTCGTGACATTTTCATTCGCAAAAAAATGTGGTAACAAGTTGGGCATGTAAGTAATGGAAAGGCAAACAATGATGGTGGCAACTATGTGGGTCAAGGAAGAGGACAAAATGAGTGGACACAAATGGCCAAGAAATGAGGGAACAAGTTGGGCCACCAAGTCACAATCTAGGGGAAATAGGTATTCAATGTCCCAAAAGCAACCCTCAATGACACATTACAAATGGCTCCATCCAGCTTAAAGTTAAGATCCCTCAACCTGAAGGCATCATTCTCAACTCCTTTACCACAAAGGTGGGGAAGGTGTTGAGGTGAACTCTCCAGTTGACGAGCATCGGCCAAAGAGGTTGTCGTAGCCGCCATGGACTGAGAAAGGCACTATGTGTACCATTACACCGGAACGTAGGACACCAGTGGGAGCATGACGTAGGACTACCAATGCCACAATTTCCTGAGGTGCTGTAAAGGGAGCAAACATCACAGTGTGGGCATGGAGGAACAAGAATACGATGGCCCAGAAAAAGTCACTCGTAAACAATTCATGTGGTTGAGTTACATCCTAGGGTACTCTGGCACCAATGTACAAGTTGCAGGGAACACACACAATAGCAAGGCACTGCCTTTCAGCTGCCATTACATCACACAAAAGATCAACAAGCCTGAGAATAGTGTCTTTGATTATGGCAAGGTAGGGTGAGAGCTAATTTGGTACAACACTTCCAACTGAATGGAGAAGACAAAGGCATCATCCCTAGTAGTCATCAATACTCACATTGACATGCATACGGAGCACATTGAAAGTGGAATCCAGTTCATGAATGTTTACCATAAAATGATAAGACAAGAATTACTATGCACTGATAGGATCCACGAGAGTACCATGAGCGGGTTTGGAAGTCTGGTTGCAAATGCATTTACAGTACATGGTGGAATCCCCCGTAAACTGCAATGGAGAATGACATGTACGCGTCCATGGTCCTCAAAATTTCAGATTGTGATTACACCTTGTGAATGAATCCTAGCCACAAAGAGGAAATACACACAATAGGACACAACGTTATACTGCAAGGTCTCTTGTCCCTCAGGAAAGGCAGAGCTTTGCCAAGAATAGCAAAAACCTGTAAGCTGCTGAACAAGGTATACGAGTTTCTCTCATGCCAAAGGCCAGATGGAACAGCCCACTTCACAGGAATTGGTTATAAATGTGGCCCACACCACCTCTTCTGCTTGATGAGGAAGTATGTTGGAAATTACTGTACAATATGTACGTGCAAACTCTCTCATGAGTGGTGCAAAGGACAAAGGAGAGATGGTATCATAGAAAAACAGTATTCCTGAAGGCACTTGCCTTGATTCTATGCACTTAACCTCACATCTTAGGCGGAGAACTTGAAACAGTGCAAAAGTGGCAGTAGAAGGGTGTTGATTTTATGTTGGTATGGAGGAGGTGATGCAACGATGTGGATAATAGGTTGGGGGAACTGGTAGAGAGGATCATACATCACACCGGCACTCCTTGCGGTGGTGTGCTTACTATGCTAGAAATGAGACGTAACCATCTCAAGGATCTTACTCAAGAACTCAATGCAATAATCTTCGGTAGTAAAACACTTTTCTACAACGACAATGTTCTTGGCATTTGCATCCTTGAAATCCAATCAGAGACTAAACATGTAAACATATTTATTGACCATGACTTATGGGCACCCACCCTAATGGGAGAAATGCATTAGAAGGGAAATTAAGAGAAAAGGCCTGCAAGAAGCTTTGTACTAGTCAATCCAAAGGTAATCATTAAAGCACAAATAGAGCAATACATGCACTAGGAAAGAGTCTACGAATAGAGCTGGACGTCAAGCACATATAAGGAAACGGGTGAGCATACCAGTTAGGTATAGGGATGGAAATGATTGTAGTCACATTGAGGGTGATGTAGAGTAAAGCAGGAGTAGAATTAAGTCAGGATATTAGTGGTGATGTTGGCAGCAATAGTAGTTGGGTAAATCCATACTGAGAGGGTCGGTGAAGACCGACAATGAGTGTTAACACACAAGACGGATGTTGTAGCAGCTGATACGCCAACCACAACTGTAGAGATACCAACAGCAGAGAGGCCGCAGTTCACAAATCTTGAGAAAGACAGGTGATATCAAACAATGGTACAGATATATGCATTAGTGGTACACACTACTTTGGGTGCTGCAACTTGCACATGACCAACTATGATGATGCCCTGTGAGCGAGCAGGTCTGGCTACAGCTTTCGGCGATAGTGAGCTATGGTTGCTTGCTCAAACAATCTCTCACTTTCTGGAAACTTACATCGGTCGATGTGTCAGTCTGATGACGCGAGCATTAGTCTCCTGCATGAGGTTGGAGCGAGTCCAGATGTCATCCTGTTTCCGTTACACCGGGCGGAATGTAGGTGGTCCACATGTAAAGGGCGGTTCAAGGAAGTGGGTCATATGGAAGATTTGTAATCAGCAGGAAGTGTACTACCACGAAAAGTGTTGGAACTGAGAAGCACATACATACAATAGCGTCACAATGATAAGGCCTGCCGTTGTGCCTCTCACATTGACCAAAAAAAAACTTCCTTTTCACCATTCATGCACCTAATCGATTCTGGTACCGTGGATTAATCATTGTCACTATACTTTACAAACCCTTTTTCTGTACACAGTTTCATTTTCCACACATGCCTTTGGACAAAATGTGAGATGTCCACATTCTCTGCAAAGTGCTCCATGGACTACATGTACACGTGCTACATTGCAAGCGGTAGGATAACACATGAAGCGGCAACTCTAAATAGAAATAAATCAATTAAAATGAAGAAGTCCAAGCATCAAGACTCACTCAAACACAGCCAAGTAATAAATATGAAAATAACATACAACCCGTACATGTCACGTTGTACACAAACCTCCACAATATCTGGGTACGCAACACAATTCAATGCGGGGAAATGGTGTGCCAGTATTCATGGGGCATGTGAGTAGTAGACCCCTTCTCACGAGGTCACGACCCATGGAAAAGATACCATTAGGAGAGGAATTAGTGTGTTCAAGTCCCGCATCATATGTTGAAGAGGGTCCATGGGCAGGTATGGTGGTGTATGTCAGAACATGAGATGAGGCCAATGGTTGGAAGATTCCGCCAAAGATGTTTCATTCCTGATGCAAGAACCCTCGAGGGTGCATCAGATCCTCCTCACCTCTGAGGCGCTCTGAGCCCCAAAAGGAAGGTAACAAGCCCCAAAAGGAAGGTAACAAGGAGCGAAGCAAGCTGTAAAGCAAGCTGACAAGCAAGGTGCAAAGAAAGCTACGAATTGAAGTACACAGAAAATGACAATGTGCATCGCTTCTCTTGAATCTCAAACTTTGAATATGGCACGACCAAATTTCTAGGGAGATGCAATGGGCTTAAACAGGCTTTTCAGCCAAAAAAAAGTAGAAAAACCTGCCAAAGGGTTTGGAGAGACAGGTTTACTTCTACAAGCCTATAAATTTATTTCAAATTTAACTGCCACTTAATATAACGGTTTTGACTCTAGCTCCTACATGGAATTCATCGTCAGAGTTTGCATAATAGCATCTAGAGCTCTCCACAGGCATTTTCCTGTCTGTGTCACACTGGGGGTAACAGTTATCAATGACCGGTGTAGGGAGACTCGAATATCTCAAGTCTCTAAAGACCCATTTCTGTTTTTACCTGGTCCCCTTGTTTTTGGTCTCAAGTGAGGGGGATATTCCCACAAAATGTAAGTTTCCTGGCTTCAAATCTTGAAGTTCATCATTAATGAACTTTAACTTCATTATGTCCCGTGCTAACATGAAGTTTTCAGATGCAATATATACATGAAATTTTGGGGCATTTTAATTATTGTTATGAAATCAAGTGTGTTTGGGCTATGGTACATATATATATACATATATATATATATATATATATATATATTTTAATTGTGGAATGGATTCCATACAAACACAAAACAAATTCTATGATGTCTGTGTCCAAGCCCACTAGGAGTATGGTTGTAATGCCTCAAGTTCAAATGGCTGAAATGTACTCCTTGAGCATCCCGGTACTGGCATGAAGGGGTCGGACTACATTATGGCACGGCCAGTGCATGTCTCACACTTGGACTGGCCGCTGTCATGCAGGCGGCCAATCCACGACTGAGGATATGGCGTAAGTAGCCTTGACTTTGCAAAGTTGTGTGGTCAAGGGCAAGCAGCTGACCATTCGCGAGGAGTTGAACCTGACACACCGGAAAACAAAAAAAGACACAACCCCAGCCAAACGCCAATCTCAGACAAATACAATATCAGCTTTTATGATTCCACACAAATACCAAAGAAAACCCCCCTAAAAAACAGACATTGAAATAACCTTCAAGCGGTAGTACAGTACGCTAGCCATTGCACACCAACATTTGTAGTTCTCACTTGTGTCTCTCTTGCTTGCCCTCTCCCCATGTCTCGATCACCTTGTGAGGCAAGGAGGGGAGGACAAGGATGAGGGCTCAAGGCCATCGACCTCGGACCTTGACGCCTTGTGGCCCCTGGGCCGCCAATCGAGCAACTAACTCGATTGGAGGACAGAAGGTGGTCGGCTGGTAACCTGACCAGCTGCCGGCCGTCTTGCTGGCCAGTTTCCAGCTAGGCGAAAGCTAGCAAAGGGCTGGCCGCCAGCCATTCGTCACCATGGCGAGGGGTGCTGCTCAACCACCCCTTGCTTCTGCAAGGAAAGAGGGTCGAACTGGCCCTCCGGTGAAATTCCTCCCCACTTACCATGAACCGTCTGGGTTCATGACAAACAAGGAGGAGTGCTCAACAGTGAGCCGTTAACATTGTGAACAAAAATCAGTAATTCAATTCACCAACTAGACATGAACACGTGTACAGCACTTTTACCTAAGCTACAACAAGTTTGTTAGCAGAGCTAACAGTATCCCTTCTTCAGGCTGGAGAATCTGTGCGATAACGATGTTCATTGTCCCCAATGTCCTATAGTTGATGTCCATGATTGCCACTGAGTGAGAATTTTTTCACTATTTTTATGTCCATGTGGTGTTTCCTGCCACCCGTCAATGTGTGCAAGCTGCTAGCCCACTCTACTACTCATTGACCACCCCAGTGGGCAAGTGAGATTTAGGCTCCCATGAGTTATGTTCAGGTCCACAACCTACCCAATGAATGAGTAATTTCCTAACAAACCATAAGCAAAGTGTACGTCCTTGGTGCTGGAGTAGTTCAAGGACCTTGTATTGGCCGTATGTAGGAAATACGGTTGGTGGTGTCCAAATGGTTCCTTCTGCCATGTAGGGAGCGGATAGGCTCACATGAGAAACGTCATGTCCAGATGGTTCCCTGGCGGAACCAGCAATTTCTATGCCTCTGAACCGATGCATACAATGATAAAAAAACTACCCAAACCCACTTTGGTTTTTAATGCCAAGCAGCACCTCATTGATGTCAAACGAGACCTGATGGTGACTATTTCTGGCATATGTCTTGTGTTGCTGCTAAGCCACTTGAAGGTGACCCTTTGCCTCCTGTAACAAAGAGCCTAGGCATTGAGCAAAGTCTTGAGCAGAAAGAACCTCTCCTTATGTGGTTATACTCTTCAATAGTGAAGAGAAAACCAATGGATACTCAACACTGTTAAACACAAATAGTGTGAACTGAGTTTACTCCTTCACCGAGCTGTACACTACAAACCCTGTCGATGCTAGGAATTTGTCCCAATCATTCATGGTGGGGTTAACATACATGAAAAACATCTACTCTATGATGTGATTCATGTACTTTGTTTGTCCATTGATTTGAGAGTGAAATACAAGCAACATTTGATAAATAGTACCAAAGTGCTTGTGCATCTTTTTCCCGTGACCAGTAGTGTTAGTAGCAAGAGTACCATGAACGATGACAACGATAGCAAATACAGCTCTGTACAAGGTACCAACGATAGCACCGATTTGGAGTTAATCCACTAGTTATATTCAAGCTCGATGTTGAGTTACTCCACCAATGGCAGCGCAAGTGCAAAGAATCACAGGCGTTCCTCGAGGAACTTTTGGATGCTCTACAAGCCCCAAGCAAAAAGAAGATGACTTATGCAGCCGTTAGATACTTACAACACACCTTTTGGACGCTGGGCTGCTACTGTTTCTTTGACAAATCTGCCGTTTCCATAGTGGCCAGCTGGTTTGAACTAGTCTCTTCACTCTTGTGTAAGCCATAGTACGCCCAAGCCGTCTTCACGTCATTAGCCAGCATGCCTCCTGCGTCCATGTCCAACTTGCAGAAGAGGAAGTATGGTTTCCAGGACAAACATGCATGACCTGCATGGCACCCCAAGGTCTTCATCAAGGTCAAGCAGCGGATCATTGACACATGGGCAGCGTGAAATGCACTGATAAAAAGATTGTATAGCAGAAGATCCGTGATGTTGTGGCTCGCTATGCACCAGATGAGCTAGAGCATCTTGAGGTTTGAGCTTTCAGCCACCCATGGGTCTGACAGTTTGTGAAGAAGGAGCTTGGTTGGTCATGGTAGTGTGGAACAACAACAGCCCCAAAGTTGTCTTCCAATTTGGAGGAACGGGTGCTGGAATTCCACCTGCGGACAGCAATCATGGCGACGCTATACACGGTAAATCATTTCTCTGTGCTCAATGTGGACCACACCGGTGTGTAGTTGATGCCTTGGGCTGATCAAATATTTGCACCCGTCTAGTTGAAGGATGTCGCAATCCTTGGGATGGAGAAAAAGGCAGATAACGGTACTTGTCACGGTGTCCATGATTGGTGACATTCTGCCCTTCAAACTCCTCTTCAGGGACAAGACACGCAGCTGCCTTCCACGCGGGCCAAAAGCATGCACAATACATGATGATAGTGGAGAACTGATATTCACACCTGACAATGTGCAAATTGGTGTGTACCGTCATTTTCTTGTGCTACAACACCATACACAAAGATATGCCTCAAACCCGGGAAGGCAGACATGTTGTTGATATCATATTCATGGCAGCCTCATGCTTGCGCCACATTTCAAGAGTGGCTTGGGTACTAATTCCCCCACATCCGTACTTGCTACGTGCCTACAGGATGCACATACATGGTATAGTCCTGCGACGTTGGCGTGCTGTGTCCATTCCAGCACAAGATTAAAGAGGAGTGCGGTGCATGTGACACCAATTAAATCTGCGTAGGGATACCAAAAAATGTTGGACTGGCCCTCCTCCATATATGACCAATCACCTCACCCCTGAAACTGTGGATGGGCAAGTGTATTGGGAAGTAAACATATCAGTGAACATGGAATTCTAACAAAAACTAGTATCTAGTACATATATTCCATGATAAACAACATCTAATACAATGAATGTCTGTATGGGATCTAGTTACATGAATTGTTGTTGATGATTTCTGAAAAAAGAAATCTGCACGTAGGAATACACCTTTTGATACACCAATTGTCGAGTGTATGAATCTACGGTGATTAAACATAACTCTCCTCCTCAACGCGGAGGCCTACGGGTTGTTCCATGATGCGCGGAACTATGTCCACAAGGATGAATTGGTGAAGGTCGCATGGGACAAATCCAACTTCTCTTGTGTCTTTGATCCCTATTTCTAGTGGGAGTCCTGCTCCCTTCTCGGCGTGCTTCTGTTTGTAGATGTCCAGGTTGAGGAGGAGGACATGGTTGTTGTAATTTGACAAGTGCTTATGCTTTCCATGTCATTTCCATGTTTCCTATTTTTGAAATTTTCATTGTGGACTTCCTATTTCTCCACTTAATGATGTCATGTTCTTCATAGGATGGCCTCGTATTGGCGTTCTTCTTACACAATCTCGTGTTTGATGAAAAATTTCACAATTGACTACACCACAGGACATGGCGACAAAACTTTTGTATGTCCAAATTCATGAAAACCATTGAAGGACAAGGGGGAACTCAGGAAGAAAGCAAAATTAAAATTAGATAGCTGAACACAAATATTTAGGGTATACCTAATGAATTTGTTGAAGACAAAAAAATGTTCGAGAAGAACTGTAGAGGTGCCTACGTAAAAAGGTAGCTTCCTACGAGGTTACGAGGGTTGTAAGGTGTTCTTTTTTTACATAAAGAACATTATAGGCCTGTTAAGAGTTTTTCTTATAACACCTGGTTTGCATGCACATTTAAAAGATATTCCATATCTGGATTATAGGCTCTTTTGCGCATACATGAGATACTTTCATGCATATATGTGACACTTTCATGCATATAGGGGACAATCGATTGGACGAGCTCCCCCTCCCTCCTTGGAGTATACGAGGTGAGTGTACAAGGGGGTGTATGTGGTGTCATTCACAAAATGCACACTAGTCTATATCTCACAACTTCCTAGAAAGTATCTCAAAATACTGCACTAGTATCTTTTTTTAAACCCCCCTCCCTCCCCACATACACCGTCTCATACACTCATCTTGTATGCTTTCTTGTTCTTTGGAGAGGGGGATAGGAAGGCGGGTCTGTCAGAATTTCTGGGTCCACCCCTCCCCCTCCCCCTCGAAGTGTATGAGGCAAGTGTTCAAGAGGATGTGTGTGGTGGGATTTGCGAAATGTATAGTAGTGTATTTTTCATGAATTCCTAAAAAATCTCCCATGAGACTACACTAGTGTCTTTTTTAACACACTCACATACACTATCTTATACACTCGTCTCATGAACTTTGCCATTTTGGAGGGGGTGTGGGATCCGTCGACATCACTTGTCCCCCCCCCCCCCCTTCCCCCCCCCCGCGGAGTCTATGAGGTGAGTGTATGAGGGGGTGTATGTGGTGGAAATCGCAACACGTACATTAGGGTGCATCTTGCAACTTCCTTGGAAATATCTCACGAGAGTACACTAGTATCTTTTTTAACAACCCTCCCTCGTGCGCCGTCTCATACACTCATCTCGTACACTTTCTTGTTTGGGGGGGGGGGGGGGAGAGGGTAGGGAGATGGGTCTCTTGACTTTGCTCGGTCTTTCTCCTCGTCTCCTCTGACTGTATGAGACGAGTGTATGCGGAGGTTTACATGGTGGAAGTCATGAAACATACACCACTTTGTATCTTGTGACTTCCTTGAATTCTGTGAATGGGTTTCCAAGGCATGGTTTGCAACTATTTGAATATCCAATTTGCAAGTGGTTTGAGTGGGAGATTTGAGAATACCCCATACTATAGAAGGGAACCTGTTGGATCCTTCTACCGCAGGGCCAAGAAGAGGTCCAGGCAAGCAAAAAAGTAAAATCCACAATCCCAAATGTGATTAAGAGATGGGTTTGGTCGGTGTTTGACTGTTATAATATCTATTTTACAAGTGGTTTGAGTGGGGGGGGTCCAAGAATCCCCCATACAATATAAGGGAACTTTCTGGTCCCGTTACCATGAGGCCAAGGAGGAGCTTGGGCAAGAAGAAAAAACCCACAGCCACGGTGTAGTTAGGAAAAGAAAAGTTTCCTCGGCAAAGATACTCGCGGTCTAGAGAACCCGATTCACAAGAGACGAAGACAACCGGACATGAATAGGTAAGTTGCGTTGTTATGGATATGACAATGCATGCACTTAGGAGTGAAATAGCTCACATATTCTTTCACCATGTGTTTCAATCATATTGCAAAAAATTACAAACCATCGTTGGTGCCAGGAAATGAACAAGTGTCATTTATGAAACTTCCATAAATGTTCCTAGGATTTCGACCTGGCATGTTCACTAGAACATGAGTGTAAATTTGGTTGGTGATTGGTCATAAATACATTGTTGGTGATGATGTTTCAAATACACCACACGTATCATGCAATGCTAGACTGCTCACTCAAGTGTTGGAGGCTGCACCATGCATCAGACTTCTTGTTCGGTTTCCTAGAGCATGAGAGGATCATGTGTGTAAATCCTGTAGCCAGCGACATGAGAGTGTGGTAGCGTGAGCCGTTGATTGGCTTTGCTGGTCTCTTACTGTCATTCCATGTCGTTTGGATTGGATCACCAATCCAATACCGCTCAAGGCAAACACGAGGATGTGACATTATTTTAAATTCCATCATGGTTGACCCCAACATCAGTTTAGTACAGCTCCAAGATTTTCAGCCACATATGAACCATGACTCCTTCTGAGGTTGCAAGATCGAATGACTCTTTGAGTGCAGGCCGCATGTTGGTTTCACTTGAGAGTTGATTTTCCTTTTCTGGTGATCACTGCTTCTAGTACACGTGCGTATTGGAGCTCCTCTATCGTTGTGGTGAGTTGTTGGAGCACGTGGCCTTTTAGGCTCTAAAATCTTGACAGCTTCTCTTGTATGTCATCATTAGTAAGTGCCTGTTGGTCAGTGCTTCATTCCATCATGCTAGCGTTTGCCTCAATGGACAACGATGGAGGTAAAGGGTTTGCTAAGCCTAACAGGTCCATCGGTGAATTGGCCACTGGAGTCTATTGGGATGTTTTATTCACGGCAAAGCCTACCGCCATTGCTACTTCATTTGCCTGCAGACTGTTGTGGATTGCTTGATTTTGATCCTCTATTGATGAAGTTCTTCTGTTGCTCGTTGTCACATTTGTTTTCTCATTTTCATTCTCGTAATTTATCTTCCAGGAGCAAAGGGGTTTTTTTCCCCTAGTGGTCTTTGTATTTTAATAAAAATAATTTTAATGTCCATTTAGTCAATGATTTCTTCAACGGATTTTCAAAGTACGCTCTGAATAATTATGTTCTAGGCTCTGGCTATGGAAATTCGCTGAGCCCGGGGAAAATTGGGGGGAAAAACTGAGGGGCCGTTCACCTCCGCACTGGCAGCAAATAATGCCATAGAATTATTAACGTCAATGCAAAAATTGAAGCAACAAGACTGACATGCCTCAAAATAGTATTTTTTGGTGTTTGAGACTGATTGTTGCTTGATATCAGGATCCGTTTTTTTTTTTTTTTTTTTTTTTTTTTGGTTTCGTTCAACAAATCCAATGGTGCCACCTCAATAACATTTTCCTTAAAACTGGCGCTTGAGAATAAAGATTCGCTAAATTATGGATCAGAACAAAAATGAGTATCAAGATCAGTAAGGAAGGTGGTCCACAGGTAGAATTTGTGGAGCAAAGGACAATACGTTGAATTGGAAAAACAGAAGATATGTGTGTTATGAACACGTGAAATCCAATGAAAAGTTTCTGAACCGTGGAGTGCACATACACAATGGTGAAAACAAAAACAATTTCTTTTAGGTGTTGGACGTGCGGGTTGAGTGGCGAGTGCTACTTCTCATCGTGAGATGCTGTTTTGATAACCTTTACCGAGAAGTCATGGGATTTTGCGAATATCGGGGTACATATTCATCAATGTTTACCGCTGCCAAGAATTTCACCAAACAGAATAAAAATCAATAAATTTTGTGGTATGAACATCAAAGGTCAAGTCAGCTGCTTGGAATGGCCCAGACCAAATGGCGTAGAAAGTTGGAGGTCAACCCATAATGGACCATAGACATTTAGACAAAAAACATCACGCACGAAGTTTAAGGGACTTGTGTAGTTCAGCGACGGGACCATGTTGACATTGCACGACACAATATGTACGGCTACGGGGACCCAAAATAAAATTAGTATACTTTCATTGTACACAATTAAAGCATGATGCCTTGAACTAAAAAAATGGGCTCCTCCTAGCCATTGTTATCTGTGAAACTCCAAGAGAGCCTTTGAAGAACTGAGTTTGACTGAAGATAGTCATGAATTCTGGTCCAAGTTCAGGAAGCATGCTTCATTCTCTTTTTGGGTTTAACCAGCCATTGAATCGTATACGAACATAGGCTATCCATTAGTGAGTTATGATTGCGGCCCGAGTTCAACCCCTGGGTTTTCTTATTTGTGAAGTAGCCCCCCTCCAAGTTCATGCCAATATTTGTTAAAAAAAGAATATGGCATTATGGGCCTAAATCCACAAAAGAAAAGCACATGAAAAGGAGTTTTTACCAGCCCTCACTTTGTCGTAAGCTCGGCTTCCTATCCGTGGACCTCCAGACAAAGATTGTCATGCTCAAGATTTAGTTTTGCTCCATCTCAGTGGCTAATAGGACCCACTTCTTAAACCCAAATGAACGAGGGTGGTGAGACTATCAAGAATTCTTCATTAGTGTGCTCACAACTTCATGGTCGAACCTATTGCCTCACCCACCTTTTACCAAGCCTTCTTTTGTGGCCTTCCATCGGACCCTGTTTACCTGTTGCTTGGCCCCTGAAACCTTAGGCAGAGAACTTGACATCAACAATAATATGATAAACCATTTTACATCTAATGTGGCATGAATGGTATGCCAATCCATGCTCTTCACTGACACCAACAATCCTAGCAACCTTGTTACGCCCCTAGAGTGCACGAGTCCCAAAACTCTGCCAGTGGATCTTTTTATCATTGCATTTGGGGCCCACTGACGTTGACATGAGAGTTTCAAAACCGTTCAGCCAAGGATATTTTAGCCACCTGACCCGACCTCCAATTTTTTCATCTCAAAGATTCTGACAAGATCGGACACTTTCTTAACTGGTCAACAGAACTGTCGTGAGCAGTATAGATTTTCCAATACTGTGCAGTCCACCTCTTGATGACATTAGAGGCGCCTTGATACTCGACACCGTCCCAACCTTTTGACGAAGTCTCTCAAAGCGACAACTCATGATGCGATGTCACACGTGTCGCTCGAATCGAGCACACGAGACCCAGCATATGCCTCATCTTGTTTCCCGTTACATGTATGATCAACATGTCCGATTCTTGTCATTGGATTACACTTACTCCTAAATACAAACTATCCAAATGTCCCAATCCCTCGATTAGAGTACTAATCCACATTTTGTCTTTGTGAACCATCCACTTTCTTCTTTTTTAACGTGGATGGTTCACGACAGAGTGAGGTCGGCACTATAGTGAGGTCGGACACAACGACTTCACAATGGCAACCTCAGACAAGTCATCTGCGCATCTCCACCACGCAGAATATCACAGACTTTGTTCTTATGACGGTGAACATAGCGAGTGTTCTTGACAATGAGAAGTAGTTAGACGCAAAGAATCTAGTGGCCGAGGATCAACAACACATGTGCAATGACACTCTTTAGGCAAACAAGGGAGCAACAACAAAGTTTATGGTAAATGGCGTAACGCCGAAAACTCTGACGGCCAACCTGGTAATGGGCCCCTTGGGCTTGGAAAATATCTCACCCTCGCTTTTGTAGCCGGGATGACACTTGGCATGATGGGAGGCACTGGTTGACAAGCTCGCATTGCGGAGGAAATAAACCACAAGCAATCGGGAGCCTCAACACCATACGGTTCAACAACCCACCCTGGCAATGGAGGAGCTTCAAACTGCATGCGCAGGAAACAGTGATCACCAAGATAGGAAACCAGCTCTCAATTGAACCCCAAATCTGGTGGGTACATCACTGAACTGTTTGATCCCGAGAATTCCAAAAGGCTGATGGTTTGGATGTGCCTGACGAGTTTGGAGGTTTACTTCATCACTACGAGAGTCAACAGCAATGGAGAGAAAGATGACCTTGCAGCCTCACTTTTGCATGGCATGGCAAAGAGCTGGTGTTCTGATGAAAAGACCATCCAATGGTAGCAGGAGACTGGTGGAGTTGGATCAATGACTCACGCGCCTGCTGCCACATCATTGACTGCGAGGGTTCTGCCCCTCAATCTTATCACTTTGACGTTGCATGATTCACTAATTCCACTAGAAAACTGGATGGAATTTGTGCGCGCCATACTTATCCACTCTTGAAAGATGAAAGAGAGGTCACATGCACGGTGAAATAATCAACACGCATCAATAGTATGTGGTAGAGTATACGTATACATGATGTTTATGCAGATCATGTATGCGGAAAGTTACAGTCAATAGAAACCTTGTCTTCGATGGAGATTAACACCGTCGATCAATACAATTAACGGTTGCGCAGGACTTGCAGGAAGTCGAGTCACATATTGCGTGATTATTGGAAGCGGCAGTAGCAGGCCAAAATGGGGGAGTCAATGAGAAAAGAAGAGGTTTCGGGAAAGGCAAAAGGAGAGGAGTATACGGCGAACCTCCTGTGTGGTAAAAAAAAATGGTACCGTCTGATTATTCATTTGAACGACTCATGTTGCTGCAACCAAAGCATCCTGAGATTGCAAAGTTTGACGAGAGGTACACGGACAACCAACCAGCAATGTTGGTATGAGCACAGGTGATGGATTGTAAAAGTTGCAAAACGGTATCAGCACCTCTAGTTGGAGGAGATTCTCACAGTTTTTTTACCAATTACTTGGTTTGGATGCTAGGTTCTTATACCAAAAGAGAGGTGTTTGAAGGAAAAACCATCAACGGATGCCTATAGATCCGTCGCCTTTGTTAACCACTCTCAGTGCAAGTCCAAGATGTGCACGATCATCTTCATGCACGATCTCCTGTTTTAGCACATTCCACAGGTACACTGGAGCAGAATCACAGTTCACGTCAGCATTAATGGCAAGAAAATACACTTTCCTATGATCAATCAACTCACGATGGAGCAATGGTTACAAGGAAACGAGGAGGAAGCAATGGAGGAAGTTGAAGCATTGGCAAAATAACACAAAAAATTGATACCGCTTGACGTGGCCAAGCAGTACTTGTGATGCGGAGCACAAGCATGCCTAGTACACGTGGCAAAGTGGTAATCATAGGAGGTCGTACCAGTGGACACAAAAACATCAGCCATATCAGACTTGACAACTGAAAATTTGACAGCCGTTCTGGGAGAAACTGCATCTTGTATTAAGGGCTCTGCAATAATTTTCCCGACGAACTGCTCGGAGATCTACATCCACGATGAAGTTTTAATCAGCAGATAGACTTGACGCCATGAAGTAGGCCGAACAAGGGATTGATCTTGAGCGACCACAAACTGGCCACACTAAAAGAATACCTGGATAAGATGCTCGACCTGGGGTTCATCGGGCTATCTACGTCACCTTACATCCCACATGAGCTCTTCATGAAAAAGAAAACTGGCAAGACAGAAATGTCCCTAGACTACATGTTTACAACGGATATGTCCATCAAGAACCCCTATCCCCTTCTGCTATCAGGCAAGCTTTTTAACCAACTCCGACGGTTGAGAATTTTCACCAAAGCAGCGGCTATCATCAAATGTGTGTATTTGGTGCAAACATCAAGAAGGCAGTGTTACACTCCAGAAATGGACATGAGTTCAGGGTTATGTTGTTTGGAATCACAAACAGCCCTCCAACATTTATGGTGGCCATGAACAACTATTTTGGCTATCTTTAATGATGTTGTCTTTGTGTACCTTGATAACATCCTGGTGTATAGCCGAATCTGGAACAGCACGATGGAGATCTCTGACATGTTCTCAAAATTGTACACAGAGGGGAATTCTACGAACAACCATTCAAGTGCGACTTTAATCATCGTTCGATCGGGTTTTTAGGCCACATCGTTGGCGACAGATGGCTAACTATGGACTCAAAGAAAATGGAGGTGGCCTGCGATTTTTTGATGCCGACCAACATCTTGGACGTCCAAGTACTGCAATAATTACTACTGATTGAAAAATGGCTGTGCTCAAGTGACAGCACCTCTCTCCGGTCTCACTTGTCAAACCATCTTGTGGAGTTGGGAAGACATCAAACAGAAAGCATGTGATTCATTGAGAAACTCTTCGACATGGATATCAGCCCTAAAACTGATGGATCCAACAGTAGACTACGTCATGGCCACCATAAAATCTGATGGAGCAATAAAAGTTGTCGTCCTACAAAGCGATGATGGTGGAGAACAACCGGTCACGTATATGATGAAAAAATTACACAGATAAGAGCTGAACTATTTGGTGCACAATTCACAAGATTGGTGATCATGTAAGCGTTCAAGACATGGAAGTGTTGTGTGGAATGCCAACGAGGTGTCTTTAATACTGACCACCACGCACTCAAACATCTCAAACCTCAGCCAAAGTAAGGCCATTGACAAGCTCGATGATGGAGTTCCTTGAGTCCAACTTTGACCACGACATTGAGTACTGGCCTATAAAAACAAGTCTTGTAGATGCTCTTAGTCAATGACCAGACCCGATGGCCGAAATCAACACGTTGCCTAGTGAACAAGACCCGTACTTGCGATGCTGTTTGCAAAGGGCTATGAGGAGTTTGGTTGGATACGAATGAACTTGGAACTATGAAGATGCTACTTCAGGAGTTGCATGACATTGATCCAGGTAGACACTTTGGCAGGGACAACATACTAGAGAAAGAGGCAAATATGCACTACTGGTGAGACCACATATGGACGAAGGTGGCAGTACTCTCCAAATTTTGTGAGAATTGTTAGTGGTACAAATCTCATCGCATGAGGCCACCGGGATTTCTCTAATCTTTCTCTGTTCCAACAGATCCAAGGGTCAACATCTGCATGTACTTCGTGACGTGACTCCCTGCCACTATGAAGGGCTACGACGGCATCCTTGTGTTGGTGGAAAGGGCTCAAAGAATGTCTCACTTCATCCTGACAACGACCACCAAGGGAACAGCACAGAAGTTTCTGAACAACATAATGCGGCTGCATGGAGTACCATGTACCATCATCAGCCGTAGGAACGATCGCTTCACCAGCCATTTTGCACAAACTGATGACACATTATGACAACCGGATCCTCCTATTGATGACGTACCATCATCAAACGGATGGTTAATCTGAGTAGATTGATCGGATGCTCAAACAGCTTTGTCACACCTTTTACAGACCTGTGGGAATGACTGGATGACAAAACCACTGATTGCCGAATTCACATATATCTCAGCAACTTTCCTTGCAATGGGTAGAATTCCGTTCAAGGTGGTATATAACAAACTTCTTGCCATACCAGCAAGATTACAAAGCAGAAGCAATATTCTCACGGTCAACATCCACCGCTGCGATGTTTCCAAAGTCCTGGAGGAAACATGTCAGACTTTCGTGACAATGTAGGCCATGATAAAATGAGCAGCTGTCCGATGTTGATATGGTGACATCCTTGCGATGGATATTGCACCTTATTTGGCTCGGCAAACATCAAACGATGCGGTTAAGGCTTTGTGAAGCTTAAATCCCGATGGTTGGGACCACTTGAGATTGTAAGAATTCATTCGGTTCTCCACGTCAACAAGCTTAAACATTAAGAAGAATGTAGTAAGAAGTTTTCTAGCAGAGATGTGGCTCCTTCGCCTCCCTCACAAGTAGGCACAGATACGTAGTACGTCATGAAGGAAATACTCCAATGTCAATGCCATGGAAAAACAATCAAATATCTTGTGAAGTGGCACGACAACGATACAACACAAAACAGCTCAGAACCCCATGACAACCCCTACAACACACATAATATCACCAATACTACAAACATCACCGGCCTATAAAGTTAAAACACCGGAACTTTGCAATCAAAAGGGGGACAAGTGTTAGATCCATGACATACACAAGTCCCTGAACTTTGCAAGTGGGCACTTCTGTCGTTATATTTGTGGCCCACTATGTGTTGACCTTATAACAATTACATCGTTTGGTAGATGGTATTTTGGCCACTTGCCTCGACCTCTAGAGTTCCGATCCAAAGGCTCCAAAAATTCTGAACGCTTTCTAGAGGTTTTGCAGACTTTACCTATGTGCTGATACTGTTCGGTTGACTTTTTGCTGAGGCTATACTCTAATGAAGATGTGCCTTGATCTTTTTAAACACCCCGGCCTATCTGCAGAGTGTCTCAAAGCCACCACTCACAACGCGGCTTCGCATGCATCGATTGACTTGAGTGCATGAGACCCGAAAAGTGTCTCATTGTGTTTCTTGCTACCGTATACATTAGCTTGACACGTCTGGCACTTCTGATCAAAGTAAAAAACTAAATACGCACACATATATCTGTATATTTCTTTATCTGTCTTCTGCTCCACACCTCATCCATGTGAAACATCCATGCTTCTCTTAGTGCAGCATACCTTCTCTCCGTTCTTGAAACAACACACCAAGCTTATCTCAACTCTTTGCCTCCAAAACAACAACACACACACACACACACGCACACACACACACACACACACACACACACAAATACATATGTATGCATACACTCACACACAC
>SZWC01003036.1:89617-107112 GCA_023375785.1 Penium margaritaceum
ACACACACACACACACACACACACACACACACACACACACACACACACACACACACACACACACACACACACACACACACACACAACTCGTGTAGGTGATTGATGTAGATAAAATCTCTCAGGTGCAATGGTGATTACACAACATGGAGCACACTGTGCTGGTTCTCTGGCCAAGTGCTCAAGTGGAAATCACAGCGTCCACGAGGAATTTGTTGAGAGCTCGACTGTAGTGGTGAACGAGAACATGCTTGGTACTGTTGTAGTATGAAATGGACACACGTAGCATGATGGACCAGAGATCCACATACGCTCGTGGTCAATTTGGTTTGAATATGTGCTCTGCTATGCATGCTCGAGATGAGTGATGGCCGGTTCCTGATCCTTCGGGTCCACACGCTCGATTTATAGAGGCATGTGAGAAACCACATGCAGCTCGTTTTCTTTAGGGTTAGGTTCGATCCTTAGGTGGCATCCGGGCCCCATGACGATGGCCTTGCCTGGGTGGCCCGGTCAACTGGCGTACTTAAAATTTGAACAAATTAAGATAAGACAAATTTTGAGCCTAGTTTTCCTCAATGACAGCCATCCTTTTTTACTTTCTTATGGAAGGTGTGGATTTTAGAAGTAAAACCCTCCATTTCAGCATGCCTTAAAATTTCATCTTCATCCAATGGATGGTCGTGAATCACTGTCTCTCCCCGGTGTCCCATAAACTCGCGATATTTTCCCTCTTCCGTTGTCCAGTAGCCTTGGAAACGACGACTCTATCGTTTGCCAAGTATGCTTGATTTCAGCTCTTGGAAGGACACAGATGGGAAAAAACCAAATCCACCATGTTTTTTGAAAAGGATAAGTCTGTCAAAAGTGCCTTGTTTTCCCCTAGTTTTGAAGCGGAGTCACGAGCGCATCTTGTCGATGCCCTCCAATGTTGTAACGCGTCCTGGTGAAGCGGGAAGGCCAAATTCTCAAGCACATATCCGTTGAATGCCTACTTGCCACTTGTAGAAGTGCATGCGAAGACGAAGTGTCGAACAAGAAAATATGGTCGATGTGCATTGAGGCAAGTAGTCACGGGTGAAGTAATTAAGATAGAAAATTCTTGTCTGTATGTGCAAAGTAAACGAGTGCGATGGCTAAAAAATTGTCAAACGAGACTCAAAACCCACCAACCAAAAGCATTGAAACATATAGCAGACAAATGAAATGCCGATAATGGACAGCAATGAATCGTAAATATTTTGTGGAAAACAAGAAGTTGAAAGACAAATCGAATAAAAAAAATCCACTTTCCCTCGTTTTGGGGCTTTTTGTTGTAAGGTATTTCATGAAGCAAAAGTTGGCATGAAGGTCCTCGTCAGCAGGTGGACAATGTTTTACTATCCATGTATTATTGTCTTACCAAAGTTAGCTGTTAGATTGGCATATCTGGTTGGTGGGGATTGCCATAGCGGGTCTTTGCATTGATAACTTTTGATTGAGGCATAGAATACACATCAGATATCGTACTCAATACCTCTTATTTATTCGCTGACAAAATAGGCACCTGCCCACGTCGTGATTTGTTGATTTCAGTCGCCGTCACTACTTTGCGCAAACACAGTAGCTCGGATGTATTTTACCTTTTGCAAACTCAGCTGGATTTTGACATGCAACCTTGAACACCAGTCTACTTGGTATCAGCATTACAAAAGAGGTGAGAACACTACACCAGGGAGAAGTTTACCCAAAGCAAAATGGCTTAGAGGTCTGCCTCATCCTCCGTCAAAGTCATCCTTGATAGATACCTACCTTAACCCAAAAGTTCCTGTACTATTCGTCCACCTTACCCCCAACGTAATATCACCTCAATTCTCTAGCCAATGCCCTCACACAATTCCTGATCTCCCATAATGCCCCTGTGGAACCCCAAAAATATGTCCATGTGTACACCCACAAAACTATCATCAGTGCACGGACAAAACAAGGACTAGCGGATAAATGGCCATCTCATCTCATCCAAAAGCAAAGCGCAAAATGGATTTACGAGTACTTGAAGCCTCCCCGAGACAAATGGAAACAAACAATTATGGGCACCCAAAGCCTATCCAAAGAAGGACACTTCTTCCTCTCTCACCCAAACGTATTCAACATCCGCAACCTATGGCTGAACGCACGATGGAGACAAAATCTCTCTTGTGTCTTAGACACCAACCCACAATCCTCCCCCCAAATCTCACTTGGCAGGACATCTCCCTAAAATACGTAGCCTACAATAGACACCTCCTCCAACCAAAATCTCAACCCTTTGGCATCAATCCTTGAGAAAGCTTCCTCCTTGCCTCTAAGATACACATGAGAGACCTCTTCAGCCCTCAACTTCTCTCCCAGACGCTCAGGAAATCACCCACCCTTAGCCAAACTTGAGTGCTCGAGGAAGTTTGACAGCACCTCCCACTCTCTTGGGTCTCTATAATGATAAATCCACCTCTCCTTGCGGATATCTATGAGTACACCTGGTATGTTACTCTACCCTCTATCACTGGACTACCTATCACTATCATTTATAGGCTACAACAGCGAGGCCCCAAAATTTGGGGGTACCCTCTCCAAGTCTGCTTGGTCACAGGCCGTCTGTGCCGCCACCCATGGGCCCAACCCCGACCTTTTCTCAGGCTAGACTGTAGTTACTTGGCAACTTTTTAGGGTCCATGTGTGTGCGGTAGCAACAAGGCACGAAGAAGCACACGGAACACCATGGATGCGGGAAACACTCACCTTAACAGCTCGGGTAAAAACCAAGACAAGGAGTGAGGGGGGGGGAGCGAGCGAGACTTAGCAACCGGTGAGCGTGCACTTGCAGGGAGCAAGATGCCCAAGCAAGATCACACCGCCATCCGAGGGTCAAGCCCGACCGCTTGGTATCAAACCAAGCGGTGGCTACTCACCAATGCACGGGTGAACCCGGCATGCTGGCCCCCTGAGGATTAGCACCCGGAAAATGCAGCTCCCCCATAAACACTGAAGGCAAGTATACATGATGCAAGGCACGGCATTGAGAGTGTACGAGTCCTAGCATCTCCCGCATCAAAGATAGAGAGTCAAGATATGACCATGCATGTGCCAGAGGGCACTCCTGGGTGAAGTAGTTGTGGCATGTTGCCAGAGACGCCAATCATGGTAGGATGGCTTGACGTCTTCCCAGGTGAGGTCACGTCAGTTAATCTGTACAAGTGTGTACATGGAGGAGGAGACAAGAGGGCATAGAGATGTGAGTGGCCAACAAACTTCAACACTCTCCCATGACCAACAGGCAAACACCCCACACACATGATCACGAAATCACGATAGGATGAGATGAACAGAGACATGTGAGACATATAGCGTAACTCAACCTGGGTCATGGGGACACATGATACCAACAGCATGAACATCACCCTTGAAGACATTTCGACTTAGGGCTTTGGTGAGGAAGTCTGCTCTCTGAGAACGTGTGTCTACCCAAGCAACCTGGACGATGCCGACAGCAATGCACTCACAAATGAAGTGGTGCTCAACATTGATGTGCTTAGAGCGTGGGTGATGCATGCCACTGTTCTTGGCAATGACTTTTGTGCTTTGATTGTCATAGCACAGAGTGATGCAACGGATGGGGACACACAATTTTTGTAACAGACGACACAGCAAGACTGCCTCACACGTGCCTGCGCGAAGAGCAACATACTCAGCCTTGTGTTGCGAGCAACGCACCCTTGTTTGCTGCTTTTCCAGGAAATGGCGGTCCCACCAATCATGAAAATATACCCTATTCTGCTGCGTGCATCAGAGTCATGTGCCCAGTCACCGTCAACAAAGCCCTCAACCATGAGTGAGGGTTGTACACGAAAGTACAGACCGACACTTGGTGAGGATAGTGCACAACACACGACTTGCAAGTCAGCCTCAAGATGCCACTCACGTGGACACTGAGAGAATTGAAAAAAAAAAGTTGACAACAAAGGCAACATCAGTACGTGTAGTGGTCGCAAGGTACATCAGTGAGCCAATGACTTGGAGGTAGTCATTCACATCTACTGCCTCCCCCAGTTTTGAGAGGTCTGAGGATTTCAATATTGACTGGCCTAAGGGAGTCATGGGCGTGGAAGCAGTGGGGATGGCAGTGAGAAGCAGGCCGTAGTGCTTCCCCACGCTGTGAACATACGCAGCATGGTGCATGTGCAGAGTGCAACGTGCACGATTACGCTTTAGCTCCATGCCCAAAAAGGCATGGACTGGGCCAAGATCTTTTATTTTGTATGCAATGTGCAGCAGGGACTTGGCAGCAATAACGGATGTAGCGTCAGGAGATGCAATGAGGAGATCATCGACATAGACCAGAATGGCGACCAACGGTCTGGTGGGGGCGCTGAGAAACAGAGCGGGGTCCACTGGACTCTTTCGAAAGCCCCCCCTTTCCAGGGTTGTCGTGATCTCTTGGTTCCAGTAGCGTGGGGATTGCTTGAGCCCATAGAGTGCCTTGCGTAGTTGCCACACACGGTTTGTCTCATCGGAGAAGCCGGGTGGCTGCACCATATAAATCTCCTCATCCAACTTACCATGCAAGAAGGCATTGTTGACATCCATCTGCTCCAGCTCCTAGTCATACTGTGCAACTAGGCTGAGCAATGCTTTGGCAGTCGTCTAGTGACCGGCTGGTGCGAACGTCTCTTCAAAGTCCACACCAGGGATTTGGGAGAATCCCTTTGCAGTGAGGTGGACCTAGTACAACTCAACGGTGTTATCTGGGTGTAGTTTGCGACGGTACACCCATTTTGCTGCAACAACTTTGTGGCCTGGTGGTAGGTCCACGAGCTTGTACACACTGTGCTCTGACAGGGCATGGACTTCAGAATTCATGGCTTGTTCCCACAGAGAGGAATCAGTGGCCATGCACGCCGCTTACACAGTCAAGTGTCCAGGAGGAAGGGGAGAGAGACCAGCAACAGCAAAGCACGAGGCGACATGCCCAGCGACAGACGACAAGAGAGCTGAGTGGAACTCATGTTCAACCGGGGAGTAGCCAAGGGCAGTGTTGTGATGAACAATGGAGGCAGCTGCACACAAGCCAGAGGTCGTGAGACCAAGAGTACAGAGACCAGGGTCACCAGAGACCATAGGGTGAGACTGAGAATGGAGAGCCCTGAGGCGACCACCACTCGTGTAGGGTGAGACAGGTGGAATGGACGGACTACGTCAGGGCGGCACAGGAGACGGAGGAGGAGAGCGTGGGTGCACGGAGGAGTAGGAGACATAGAGGGAGCAGGATGCTCAGAGCGGTTAGGGGAACTGTGGGACACAAAGAGGGGAGATCAAACACCCCAGAAGGGAGAGAGCCACCTCCACCCCGAGAGGGTGGAGTGAGGGACCCGCCAAAGCGAGGAGCGTCACGTTCAAACAAGTGTTCAAAGAACAGGGCGTCACGGGACTCAATGGCACGACTCCGGGAGGGACCCTAGAAACGCCACGCTTTGGAGAAGGGAGAGACACCAAGGAAGACACACAGGCAACCTCGGGGAGACAGACCAAGGCAAGACACCCGCACACATGAGCAAGGCGGAGGTCGGCCCAGTGACCCATCCAATGCTCAAATGGGGTGACGGTGTGGGGGAGAGGGCCATGAGGAACCTGGTTCTAGACCCACGTCATGTAGGACATGGCCTCAAAGGCGAACAACTGGGATTGACCGGAGGCGGAGAGAAGTGCGTACACGTCATCAGCAAGCGTGCGATTCCAGCATTCAGACACACCGTTTTGCTGCCGGGTATAGGGGGCAGTGGACTCAAAATGAACAACACGAAACTTAAAAAAGTGAGAGGTAGGACCAAAGAACCCATCCCCTCTGTCATTGCAAAACACACGCATGGAACGAAGACAACCGCATTCAGCTTGAGGAAGCCACGCTTCGAGGAAATCTGTGACATCACTTTTGTGACAAAGAGCAGAGACCCAACGGTACCGTGAGGAGTCATCCGTCAAGCAGAGAACATAGCGACCAAGACCACCAAGGAGGTCATGGGGCACAGGACCCATGACATCGGCATGGACAAGATCAAGAGGGTGAGAGGATCTAGACTCAGGCATGGAGAACGGAGAGCGGTGCATCTCGCCATTGGCACAGTCAAGACAGCTCAAGGAATAGGGAGGTGCAAAAGTGGCGGGGTCCAAGCCCGCAGAAGGCTGAAGGGAGAAGAGGCGCTGGATGGCAGCAATGTGAGTGTGGCAGAGACGATGATGCAAGAGGTCAACGTGAGTGGGAGACAAGGAGGGTGCCACATGAACAAGAGCCGAGGCATCGGAAGACTAGGCCAAGGAAAGCGAAACACGCTCCTCATCATGGCGGTCATAGGAGCAATCGGAGGAGCGGTCAGAGGAGCGGTCAGAGATATGGCCGTCGTCACGCATCTAGGAGGGTGCGGCGTAGTGGGAGGACGGAGGACCATAGTAGGGGGGACTGGTCGGGGGCGGGATCCAGCCCCAAGGACTGGTCGGTGAGGGTGACAGCTGCAGTAGAATGTTATATTCGACTTTCATCCCCCTTATTTGTCCAAAGGAGAACCACAAGAGACAAACTCTTTATTCTTGTATTGTGAAAATAGTAGTAAATCAAAAAATCTCTACACACTATTTCATTTCCCAAGGAATCTCCCATTTCATTCACCTGATTGCTACTGGGCAAATTTCTCTCACGTTTAGTTTATGGAATGCCTACATTTGACTCTTACCTACAGACATTCCATGAATACAAAGTGTTTATACTGCATTTTCTACATCTATTCTTTCACCTGAAAGTGGAACAACCTGTTTTGGAATAAAAAGAGTGTATAAAGAGCTTGGAAATTTCTTAAGTTGGCCTACTTAAAATCTAGTATCCAGGTCCAAATGGGGGACTAAACCATGGCTTTGGATTTTCTATGCATGCACAAGAAGCATGTGAATGCTTAATGGCTCAAAATAACAAGCTGCGGTGTAGTGAACACCAAACATCAACACTCACATGCACAACTCAACAACAAGGCCTCTTAGAGGAGCTACTTCTTACAACAATATTCTTTGGCTAAGAACCTTCCCAACTATAGTGAAAAGATGCTACTCGCTTGGATCATCGTAAGCTTACCCAAAACATGCAAGAAAAGGCTTTCATATTAATATGAATGATTCGACAACTCAGAGATAACTAGAAAATTCCATGTGCGCTCATACATAGTAGCCTCAACCAATGCAAACCATTTGTTTTGGGCAAAGGTCTAAAGATAATCTTCATAAGAATCTACTAGGCTTGGTAGATATTTGCAATTTGGGGGAAAAGAAAAGCCCGTGACTACTAGGAGGCCTGACTACCTTGCTTTGGTGGTCAAATAACATCCAAGACTCAAGCTTTCTTGTTAGAATTATATTGTTAAGTGTTGCCCATCCGTGGATTAAGAACTGAGTCAATAAGAGAGAATCACAAGCTAGTAACAAACGGGGTTTTGTTTAGTACGTGATACCTTGTACTATGGTATTCTATGAACGTTAATCATTTAGACCCATGATTTCTTTGTCCCGGCAATATACTTTGTCAATATTTGCTCTCTAAGCATAAACATTTAATAAATAAGGCTCATAACCATTGCTTTACCCACAAACATTAAAATGGTACTGAGTAAAGGTTATATTATCCATAGTATGAATCATAGCTAGTAACATTGTCAGTTGACATTTAAATTCTAGTTGCCTATGCGTGTAGGCAATGGATATCTTTAAGCGCTTAGCATGAGGTATAACACGTAAATAATAAAAGCAGCATGAAAATAACTAGGCAGAAAAAGTGGGAAATCTGAGTGCAAACGTCTTTAACCCTTGACAAAGATACTTTCACGCATGGTTTGCGCATGGGCCAAGATCACGTTTACAATGTCGCGAGGTCAGAAGAATGCAAGATCAAAGAAGGAATAGGCTTGGAAGAGAAAGAAAATTATATGATGCAACAAGAAGAAAGTTTGCGTAAGGTTGTGGAGTAAGAAAATTTGGTGGCAAGGCAAGAACCTGGTGTAAAAGAGATTCTCCTTTCAAAGGAGCAGCTTCCACATGATGTTGAAATGAATCGAACTCAATAACTGTTGGCATGGATACAGCAGCAAAATGCACTAATAGAACTACTCTTGAAACTAGAATAGCACTAACACTTGCTACATAAACAAGGTCAAAAGATCTTTCATGCCTAAAGAGATTCTCAAGCATCACAAGTCCAAGTGACGAAGGCCAACCCTCCACTAATCATGTAAAATCGTATCATTTCTCTACAAGTGCCTCTAGTCAAATCAAAATGGGGAGAAATGTAATTGTAACTTCTAGACCAGGAGCCACAAGTTCCATGGGCATGCCCCTAATGGCATGGTCTCAACTATCTCCAAAATCAAGTATACAACACTCATTCATAGGGCACCCACAAACAATCGTTTAGCCTATGTTTTAGGTGCAAGTAGCAGAAGCAAACGTGCAATTGCGGCACAAAACAAACTCAGCGTTTCCTACATAAAGCGTTGGATACCAGATTACAAAGGACATACCAATAGTAGAACCATTCTTATTTTTATACAAGACATGGATTGACCATTTTGAAAGTGAATACTTTCAACACAAGGCACAAAAGTTAAGAAGGTGGCCTTGATTCATATCTACCAAAACATTTTACTCTGACAACTACTTCCCTCCACCTTAGGATCTCCACCACAAACGGTGTAAAATCCCATCTATTTCATGTAAGTTGCAAAGTTGGTTCTTGCTAATAAGATGAGCCCTCCAATTTTTTTAGCTATTAGTTTCTTTGAGGAAACAAATGATCCAAACGAACATGTGAAACTCCATCAATGATATAAAGAACACCATTTCATCATCATTTTTTTGATGGGGAAACACATATTCTATGGACATGCTCTCTACAAAATGACAAGCACAAAGAAACTTCAAGTAATTGGTAATGGTAGAGAGGAAACTTAAGACAAAGTTCCAAGTCCTTTGCTCCAACAATGCTAGCAAATACACCAGAAAATGCTTGATTTGATAGCTTGAAGACGTGGATACCATGGTGTAGTTTTATGTAGTGTTAAACTTACTACAAGATGATGTCATACAGAGGGGAAAATTCACTATTTAGGACTCGTTGAGTTTCATGCTATTAATAGTATAGTCAAACAAAGCTTGGTGGTCATATGCTTTAGACAAGCATGTTATTTGTGGAATATTGTGTTGCATATAAACAAACCAGAATTGCGACCATTTGAAGCATGGAATGAAAATGAGCCACATGTCTCCATGCTTGAAATCATTTTTTGCAAGGTAGTCCTTCAGCTCCCAAAATTTGCTACCAACATATTGAAAAAAACACAACACGATGAACATCATGCAGAAAAACCCATAACTTGAAAGGTTGGGCTTTTAACAACAGTGGAACCCAACACGATGTCATAACTTTCAATCTTGTTTGCTTAAAGAATCCAACTCTTTAAGGGTGAAAATCCAAGCATTCACTCAAACTCTTGAGTCATACAACAACTTGCTTCTCGAGTCCACCGACGAATGAGAAACAAAATATGGTTCACTCGCCATAAGTGATCTAAAGATTCAATTAAATAGGCAAGGATTGTGTATGTTCCGATCACAGCTGACCACATTGAAAAACTCACATCGAATAAGAAGGCGGTCATGGTAGGTCATGCAAGATGCCACGATGTGATGATGTAAGATGATGCCAAGGAAATAAGGGTAATGGGAATCTCAACCTTGCCAATTATTTTTATTGTGTGCAACATTGCAAATAATAAATGAGATTCCTTCAGAAGGATTGATGATGATGATTATAACATGGTGAGAATAACATGCACAATCTACATTGCTAGCGAGGTGCATGCGCACTTCATAACATCACATTAAAAAATCCTCTCTGATACCTCATTTACACTTTTGCCTAAGTCAAAGTCATTAAATATAGTGTAGGTAGGGGATTATGTATAAGAGTGGAGTTATGCTGGATGTATATCACAATACACTAATGGAGAAACAAAACTATGAGCTCACATAACTTTCAATTGGATTAAGGCTTGTTGACATGAAATGGTTATTTGGCATGGAGACAAAGGCTAATGGAAACATGTTAAAGTTCAAAGCATGTAAACTTGAAAAGGGGATCTCTTAGATGTAAGGAAGGGATTTTATTGAAATTAAGACTGTCTTAGTTGCTACAACATAGTGTCTAATTTTCTCATTGTAGTTTTACAAAACTACAAGATTGTGTAGCGCAATGTGCATAATGCTTAATAACAAAGTGAGGTGAACATTATTTTCTACACTGATCATTTAGAACTTTTATGGATCAAGGATGAGGCAAATTTGTTGGTTCCGCAAGCTAGAGAAACCCGTTCAGTTGCAAAATTGTTTATTCAGTAGCCTTCAACACATGTTTGTTTTTACATCGCTTGGCCTAGGACTGACAATCACAGAATAGCTTCCTTTTCCACATCAAACTATCTTTCTTATATGCTTTTTGCAAGAGGTTGTCGACAAAACTACCTATGAAATGGTGCAAGTGTTTCATAAAATACTGGTGTAGAGCATTGAGTGCTACCTTTAACCAAACAGAAGTAAACGTGCCAAATGTACTCCTGAGATTTTTGAGCAGTCTTATGTAACTTAAGCCTTCAAAAGGTGTGATTTGAACAACCATCCCACTCCACAACTGTAGACACTCATCCATCAAGGGCAAAGGGGAAGAAGTGAGACTAAATTTTGCAATTGTGTGAGTTATCTCATTTATGAAACAAGTTGTAGATGATCTTGATTTTAATTTATTATATGTAATCGGGTGTGTGGAATGATAAATTTTGTGAAAGGGCTTGGAGTTGGATCATGCACTTGATTGATTCTGGGAATTCATTTACATAAGGTAGGACTTCAGCATGTCAAGCAAATTGAGCTAGATGCCACAATCTCAATTTGGTGGCTCGGGAAAATACATTCGGATAACCAAAATATTTTAAAATATATTCACTAGGAGGGATTTATTGTACTGAAGTAGAAGAAGAAATATCATCATTCTTAGATTATCAAATTTTGAGAATGTTGGTGTGATGGTTGAAGCTTAAGAGATTTTTTGCCTTAAGAACCTCCTTGTTGACATTGGTGTTTGTAACAAAACATGACTTAAATGTACACTGAAAACAACATTGCCATTCAACATACAATCTCTACAACATTGCGTGGTTGGATGAACCACAAATATTCTTCCACAAAATTTTCTTGAAGGTGATTGATCACAATATTGTGCTCGAGCATGCTCAAGAATAATGCATGGTGCATATCTTTAATGGATAATGTCCCAAAGGGAATATTTTCATTGGTACTTAGAAGTCATTCAGTTCCCACTTACAAGTGGAATCAGAACTCACATGCAAGTGCCATTCAAGATCACTATATAGAAGAGTAAAAATTTACCTGTCTCATGGAGCATGAGAACATTTTTATGTAGAAAGAAGTACAGATCGAAAGATGTTAAGATGATTCATCTAAATCATAAGATCACTGAGATTTATTTCAAGTTCTTTTGGAAGGGACAAAATGAACCATGCTTGCTTTTGAAGTGACCTCAAATAGTGCAAGGGCATCCCCTTCATTCAACCGATGTCCCCACGACACTTGTTATGCAATTTTGGTTTTTCATAACCAGTGGATGAGGTTACCCATTTTAGTATGCTTGAAATCTGGGAGACCTACATTGATCTATAACTTTCTTTAAAAATTTCTCTTGGAGAATTTGCTTGGTTTCCCAAAGAGAGAGAAGTTTCGGCAGCATGTTGTGCAAGTAAGGAGCAAAAATGCATTCACGGAGTGACTTAACATGCAAAAAAAAAGGTTACCGCAGCAACAATGATTGGCTATGGAAGAAGGACCAAATTCAATGCACTTGCTACATGAGCATTCCATGATGGCTCACAACAATGGAGGGTTGGGTGGCAGAGCTATTGGAATGGAAGCAAAAGTTGTGGTGCCAGTCTTTAGCCTATTCCAATCATTGGCCTTTGTTTTGATGATGCGGATTGAGGTTGATTGAGTGAGATCACTGGCCACGGCTGGGGGAAGCAAAATAATAATGGTGGTGAGAGTGCTCGCACGACTTGTGTTCTTGAAGGAAACTCCTGACTAAGGATGTCCACACTAAAAATGACATGTAGTGCGACATTGGAGAGATGACAAGTGAGGAGCTCACCTTTTGTCATGAAAACTCCATGTAGGATGAGGTGACAAAGTAGCTCAACACAGAATACTAATGTCAATCCCAAAATCGAAGGCTCACTGACTAGACTACTCCAATGATTACCTTACTTGTGTGGGGGAGAAGAGAAACAAGAAGAGTAGTTTTTGACACTTTTACTCCACTATAAACATTTTCTCCGCTATAACAATGTGTCTTTAGCTAGCCATAGGTTACAAGGGAGTCTATAAATAAAGGGGAAGTGGAGTGGAGTGGAGTGGAGTGGAGTGGAATTGACAGCCTTATGATGTTGCTTGGTGTGAATGATTCTTAGAATACACCGAGGAGACCTAAGACAACATAAAGAATAGATATTCAAGAAAGACACAAACTGATATCATAACTGCACCATCAACATATGAAAGCTCTGACCATGAAAAGAGAGGAGAATCTTGTAATTTCAAGTCCAAGACCCAATGCCAATTCTTGTCAGAACGTGTTTGACACGGAGATTGCATAAATACTTGTTTAACATCAAAACAAACTGAGACATTTGGTACCATTAATTTCTTGACCAATTACACGTTATCTCATCATAATACCAGTCATGGGGGAGTTTTGAATTTGGCCGGTACTTAGTCTATGCTTTCTTGTCAAGATGGCATCGGTACTTTTACAATTGGAAGAGCTTGCAAAGCTTGAGGATTTTTTTTTTTTATGGATGAGGTAGAGTTAATGACAGTGCATTTATGCATTTCACAAGATGTGTGTAACCTTTTCCAATACATTATGAAGCTTCCCTAAAATGTGCTCCATAGTAAACTGGTTTTCCTGATTAACATTGTGGCTGTTAGGTGAAGGGAGTTTGGGGGAGGGTTGAAATTGTACATGGGAATTCCAAGTGGAGGTGTATTATTGGATAGGTAAGTTTAGTGTCAATATGTACAGATTTGCATGTTCCTGTAAGTAGTTATAGTCAGAGTTTGCAGAACGGACAAGAAGGTACAGTAAGGTCTAGGTTCCTTGCTGCCTGTACATAGATCTTGGTGCTCAGCAAGAAGGCACGTACCATCTCTGGAACTGTAAATGGAAAAACACAACTGAGAAATGAATCTCTTTGATTGATAGTACAAATTATAGAGTAAAATTAGTGGCAGCCTAAACACAGCTATGTACATAGCTTTGATCTGCTTGGCATCCACAAGGGACAATCTATTGCTAGGCCATCCAGACCCTCAACACAAGAGTCTCGGCTCAGCCACCGTCTTCAAGGTAGTCTAGCCTCTAAGTTGTCAGGCGTTCCTCCACCCAAGTTGGCACGCACGTTCCAGTCTAACAAGGGTCTCAGAGCGAACTCCAGCAGAGTCTTGGCTGGGCACTCCAGATGGCACTCCAATAGCCAAGGTGATGGTGATGAATGAGAAGCTTGAAGTGTGAAGCTCTGCAGCGACGAATGAGGGCATAGGCACTGATAGGATCAGCAGGCGTGCCTCGTGTCGGATCTGCATTGTACGTACCAATGTCATCTAGAAGGCTTTCGAGTCCCGCATTGATGAGTGCGTGGATGGCCCGGGTCGCTTCTGCTGGCTGTGGCACAAAGGAAGGCTTTGGAGTAGTACACCCACAATAGTTCCCCTTGGGCCCACGCGTTGAAACGCATTTCCCATGTGGTGAAAGTGAGTTTGGAGGTAAACTGCGATAGTGGTGTCTTGAAGTCCTTCTGCCATGCAGGGAGAAGGACCCGAGCAAGAGTGGCTGTTGAGAGAGCAAGGGAAGAAGATTTGGAGATACCACCACTCGAAGGAACAGATGAATCAGCAGATGTAGTGTCATTAGCAGGGAGAACAGCGGCAAGACCTGGAACAAACCGTAGGCACACTATGACTAATGATGCTACCATGGCGGCTAACTCCTGCTGTGCCTCACGATTCTGTTGCATGGCATCCTCAGCTTTGCGACGGGCTGCCTAGGCCTCACTAAGTGCGGCTTGAAGAGCCTTTATTGTCTCCTCAGGTCCTGGCATTGTGCGAGTGAGCAGGTAGAGGAAATGAGATGAAGAATGGCCGAGCAATGAAAGTGAAGAGGTTGCTCACCAAACTAGTGGCGAGGCAGGAGTGCGAAGAGAGGAGCCACCATTGTAGCAGCTAACGAGAAGAGGACAGCAATCCACCTTGCGACTACCACGGTGAGGCAGAGAAGGCCTGTGACTGTTGCTCCGGCCACCACCACTGACGCTGACGCAACAAGGACCCCTGTGATGACGTGAGGTGTGAGCTCCCGAGAGGCATCGGTGGGGGTCAGGACTGCAGCTGCTGTGGAAGCGTGGATGGAGCCGACGGCGGCTGCAGTTGCGTCAGCGGCGGACAATGCGGCTGTGGCAATGGAGGCTGTTGCTGCTGTTACCTGGATAGCAATGTTTGCGGTTGCGGATGCGAGCAGTGTGAGAGATGCTACTGCGTGCGCGTAGGCGTCAGTGGCACGGCGCACCGCTGTCTACATCGGAGCTCTACACACGCAGGCAGTGGCTGCAAAGGTTGCTGCAGCACCCGTAGCTGTGTAAAGAATGGAACCCGTCACGCCGATGGAATCATTGTGAACTGGGAGGACGGGGATCACCCCGGGTACCTCTGCAGTTAGCGACGGCCCAGCTGATGCAGCTATTGTGGAAGAGCAAGTAGATGTGGGTTCGGGAGCAGCTACAGTGTTGGATGGCTTTAGGTCGTGAGGAGGTCGCATGTTTGAGAAACAGGGTGGCGATGGAGGCAGGTCTTCCGCCGTGTAAACCTGCCGATTGATCTCCTCTTTGTGCTCAGCCGTCTCCTTCTCATCCACTTCAGCAAGTTCCTCGCGCCAGGAGGAAGTGTCGTGCATGCGGAACCACAAAGGTGTATCGTCATCGGGGGATGAAGGAGGGTCGAATAGGTGAGGGCCCTCTCACCCGTGGTCAGTGTAGCGTGCAACCGTACGAGGGGAGTCAAGCTCCTTGCCTGCAGGGCCGTCAATGGACGGTGAATCCAGTGTGACTGCTACTGTGGCTGCAAAAGCAGCTAAGAGGTGCGCCCACCGTTGGGTGCTATGAGCAAAAGCTACACGGGGCTGGGTGCGTCGTGGAGCAACAGGCCACTACAGAAAAGCGGGGTCGATTGGAGTAGAGTGCTCCAAGTGCAGTGGCAGCAGACAGCAGTGATGTAGGACCGTTTAAGAGAGAGGACAGTGAGGGTCTCCTGGCTCGTAAGAGTGGAGCCGAGTGCATGAAGAGCGCTACAGGGGCTTTTCCACCAAAGAATGGAGTCTCGCCCCACTGGAGGAGGGTGGAAGAGAGCTTTGGACGCTGAATTTTGTGCAGAGATGAAGGTGCATGCATGACCGCCCGCTGGTGTGGACGATCGCGAGATGGGGTTGCTGCGCGAGATTCACAAAACAGGTGCAGACTGCAACAACACCTATAGGTGCTGCTGCCATGTGCTGAAGATGCGGCCAGCAGCAAAGATACACGGCTAAGAGAGGGTCTGTGGCAGCACGGGGCAAGAACGCCGGGAGCCCGTGTTGGGCACCGAGCCTTTGGCGAGCGGTTTCAGAGGGCCAGGATCAACGAGTAGTGGGGACCGGTCATCATGGCTCTGATACCAGTAGGTACTTGGCAACTTCCTAGGGTCCGTGTGTGTGAGGTAGTAAGAAGGCACGAGGAAGCACACGGAACGCCATGGATGTAGGAAACACTCGCTTTGATAGCTCGGGTAAAAACCAAGACAAGGAGTGAGGGGGGGGAGCAAGCGAGACTTTGCAAGCGGTGAGCTTGCACTCGCAGGGAGCAAGACGCCCGAGCAAACCCACACTGCCACCCGGGGGTCGAGCTCGACCGCTTGGTATTTAACCAAGCGGTGGCTACTCATTGATGCACAAGTAAACCCGGCATGGTGGCCCCCTAAGGATCAGCACCCGGAAAATGCAGCTCCCCCAGAAACACTCAAGGCAAGTAAACATGATGCAGGGCATGGCAGTGAGAGTGTACAAGCCCTAGCATCTCCCACGTCAAAGATAGAGAATCAAGATATGACCATGCATGTGCCAAAGGGCACTCCTGGCTAAAGTAGTTGTGGCATGTCGTCAAAGATGCCAATCATGGTAGGATCGCTTGACGTCTTCCCAGGTGAGGTCACGTCAGTTAATCTGCACAACTGTGTGCATGGAGGAGGAGACAAGAGGGCATAGAGATGTGAGTGACCAACGAACTTCAACACAGATTGCACACCAATATATGTGAAGTTGAGAACCTTTCTAGGCACACCACACCAACCAGACATCCCTAGCTATTGCATAAAGAATGGAAATCCATCCCTCCAAGATCTGTACAAAGTATTATTACACCGTGAAAGCCCTTTAACAACATCTAAGCAAAAATGGGAAGAAAAGTACTCAACACCGTCTTCTAGTGGCGCTACATTCATGATAACCTCCTCAACACCCCCTTCCGTCTTCGCCTACAAGACGTCATGCTCCATATCTTCTACTGATCCATCCAAGTCAACCATAGATACCGCTTCCTTCCCCCATCCCCTCGTCCTCACCTTGCCCACACTAGAACAAACCAGAAACGATGGAACAGTGCTTTGTGCAAGGCAACGACATCCGACCAATCAATCATACAACGCCTCTGCACTCTTTTTGGGTTACGAAGTATCCCTTGTAGTCAAAAAGTGCGGAAATCTCAGAAAAAACATTTATGACCAATCACCCTCCAGTTATACACTAATTTTGCAGTGTACATCATGTATCGTACGGAAAGGTAACTTCTCAAAAACACACATACCCCATGTTCACTGGATGGCAACTTCCAAGACATACACATACCCCACGTACAGAGAAAGGCACCTTCCAAGAAACCACAATGCTTGACAATTACTCCCATACACTCACCACATACAACTCCCCCCTCCCTCCTCCCTAACACCCCCGCACATGCACTTCCATATCTGAGTCACAGCATTTTACACTAGTGTACATTTAGCACCCATCTCCTCATAGACTCCCCCCATGCACTCACCACATAGAACCCCTCCTCCCCTTCACTTGCCTTCCTCCCCTCCCACAATCACTTGTATATCTAAATCATGGCATTATACACTAGTGTACATTTAGCACCCATCTCCACATACACTCCCCTCATACACTCACCACATACCCCCCCACCCCCCACATTCACTTGCACATCTGAATCACAGCATTATACACTAGTGTACATTTAGCACCCATC
>SZWC01003036.1:110428-126393 GCA_023375785.1 Penium margaritaceum
TCCATCTTTCTCTGGCTTGCTCCACCTTTCCTTGGCTTGCTCCACCTTTCTCTAGCTTGCTCCACCTATCTCTGGCTTGCTCGTCCTTTCCCTGGCTTGCTCCACATTTCTCTGGCTTGCTTTGTCTCTTCATGGCTTGCTCCACATTTCTTTGGCTTGCTCAACCTTTCTCTGGCTTGCTCCACCTTTCCCTGTCTTGCTCCACCTTTCTCTGGCCTGCTCCACCTTTCTTCGGCTTGCTTCATCATTCTGTGGCTTGCTCCACCTTTTTTTGGCTTGCTCCACCCTTCTCTGGCTTGCTCCACCTTTCTTTGACTTGCTCCACCTTTCCCTGGCTTGCTCCAAGGTTCTCTGGCTTGCTCCATCTTCCTCTGGCTTGCTCCACTTTCCCTGGCTTGCTCCTCCTTTCTCTGGCTTGCTCCACCTTTCCCTGGCTTGCTCCACCTTTCTCTGGTTTGCTCCACCGTTCTCTGGCTTGCTCCATATTTTTCTGGCTTGCTCCACCATTCTCTGGCTTGCTCAACCTTTCTCTGGCTTTCTTCACCTTTCCATGGCTTGCTCCACCATTCTCTGGCTTGCTCTCCCTTTCTCTGGCTTTCTTCACCTTTCCATGGCTTGCTCCCCCTTTCTCTGGAACTGTCTTAGGAATCTGAAGAAATGTCTGCAGAGATGATTTCAAAAACTCACCTCCTTCACTACAACCCCCCAAGGCAGGCGTGACACAGCTTTGTGTGACACAACGGCACAGCGCCCGCTGCACCCCACCCATTTGCCAGGGCTCCACTGGTGTCCTGAAACAACGTTTCATCCTTGTTTTTTCACACCGTAGGCCACAATGCCTGTGCTGCCTACTTTTGCCCACAGCAAACCCAGACTCACCTCTTCAGCGACAGCGTCACACAAGAGGCCGATGTCTCCGCCGGGAAGGCTCTGGAGGCGAGAGATGGCCTTGGCCGCGAGCTTGTGCGATTGCATTGCACCTACCGTGCCGATGGCCGTGCCCTGGCTTGCTCCACCATACTGTGGCTTGCTCCACCTTTCTCTGGCTTTCTTCACCTTTCTCTGGATTGCTCCACCTTTCCCTGGCTTGCTCCACCGTTCTCTGGCTTGCTCCACCTTTCTCTGGCTTGCTCCACCGTTCCCTGGCCTGCTCCACCGTTCTCTGAAATGCTCCACTGTTTTCTGTCTTGCTCCACCTTTCTCTGTCTTGCTCTTCCTTTCTTTGGCTTGCTCCACCTTTATGTGGCTTGCTCCACCGTTCTCTGGCTTGCTCCACCTTTCTCTGGCTTGCTCTCCATTACTCTAGCTTGCTCCACCATTCCCTGGCTTGCTCAACCGTTGTCTGGCTTGCTCCACTGTTTTCTGGCTTGCTCCAGAATTCTCTGGCTAGCTCCACCGTTCTCTGGCTTGCACCACCTCTCTCTGGCTTGCTCCCAATTTCTGTGGCTTGCTCAACCTTTCTCTGGCCTGCTCCACCTTTCTCTGGCTTGCTCCACCTTTCTCTGGCATGCTCCACCGTTCTCTGGCTTTCTCCACCGTTCTCTGGCTTGATCCACCAATCTCATGCTTGCTCCACCGTTCTCTGGCTTTCTCCTCCTTCCTTTGGCCTACTGCACCTTTCTCTCACCTGCTCCACCGCTCTCTGTCTTGCTCCACCTTTCTCTAGCTTGCTCCACCTTTATCTGGCCTGCTCAACCTTTCTCTGGTTTGCTCTACCATTCTCTGACTTGCTCCAGCTTTTTTTGGCTTCTTCCATGGTTCTCTGGCTTGCTCCACTGTTCTTTGGCTTGCTCCACCTTTCTCTAGCTTGCACCACCATTCTCTGGCTTGCTCCACTTTTCGCTGGCTTGATCCACCGTTCTCTTGCTTGCTCCACCTTCTTGTGGCCTGCTCCACCTTTCCCTGGCTTGCTCCACCTTTCTCTGGCTTGCTCTACCGTTCTTTGGATGGCTACACCATTCTCTGGCTTGTTCTATCATTTTCTTGCTTCCTCCACCGTTCTCTGGCTTGCTCCACTGTTCTCTGGCTTGCTCCACCATTCTTGGACTTGCTCCACCATTCTCTGGCTTGCTCCACCTTTCTCTGGCCTGTTACACCTTTCTCTAGCTTGCTCCACCTCTCTCTGGCTTGCTCCACCATTCTGTGGCTTGCTCCACCTTTCTCTGGCTTGCTCCACTGTTCTCTGGCTTGCTCCACAGTTCTCTAGCTTGCTCCACCTCCCTCTGGCTTTCTCCACCATTCTCTGGCCTGGTCCACCCTTGTCTGACCTGCTCCAACCTTTACTAGCTTGCTCCACCATTCTCTGGCTTGCCCCACCGTTCTTTAACTTGCTCTACATTTCTCTGGCTTGCTCCACCTTTCTCTGGCTTGGTCCACCGTTTTCTGGTTTGCTCCACCTTTATCTGGCTTGTTTAAGGTCTTTGCACTTGCTAGACGATACCTGGTATTCCCAAATCATTGTTTCTCCCTCTCACCAGTTGTGACTCGTGTCATGGGTAGTCAATATTGACCACACACAGTGAAATTCTTCGGTCATGGTCAGTGACATGTGCCTACTTTGGTTGGCCCTTGTGCATGGTAGCCACACCGTGCCACTACTCATTGAAGGTCTTTGTACTTGCTAATTGATTCCTAGTGTTTCTAAACCATTGTTTCACCCTGAACCATTTTTGACTCAGGTTATGGGTTGTCAACGTTGACCACACACCATGGAATTCTTCAGTCATGGTCAGTGTCATATGCCTACTTTGGTTGGCCGTTGTGCATTGTAGCAACAGCATGCCACTAGTTATTGAATATATTTGTACTTGCTTGTTCACAACTAGTATTCCCAAACCAATGTTTCCCCCTTTGACCATTTGTGACTCGTATGATGGGTTGTCAACGCTGACAACACTTAGTGAAACTCTTTGCTCACGATAAGTGACATATGCTTACTTTGGTTGGTCAGTGTGCATTGTAGCCACACTGTACCACTACCTATTGAAGGTCATTGTACTTGCTAGACGATACCTAGTATTCCCAAATCATTGTTTCCCCCTCTGACCATTTGTGACTTGTGTTATGAATTGTCAACGTTGACCACACATAGTGGAATTCTTTGGTCATGGTCAGTGACATATGCCTACTTTGGTTGGTCATTGTGCATGGTAGCCACACCGTGCCACTACTTATTGAAGGTCTTTGTATTTACCAGTCGATTACAACTATTTCCAAACCATTGCTTTCCCCTCTGACCATTTCTGACTTGTGTTATGAGTTGTCAACGTTGTCCACAAACAGTGAAATCCTTTGGTCATGGTCAGTAACATATGCCTACTTTGGTTGGTCATTGTGCATGGTAGCCATACCATGTCACAACGTATTGAAAGTCTTTGTATTTGCTATTTGATAACTAGTAGTAAAAAAACATTGTTTACCCGTCTTAAAATTTGTGACTCGTGTTATGAGTTGTCAACGTTGACCACACATGGTAGAATACTCATGTCATAGTCTGTGACATATGCATACTCTGGATGGACATTATGCATGGTAGCCACATCGTGCCACTACTTATTGAAGGATTTTGTAATTTCTAGTTGATAGAATGTATTCCTAAACAATGTTTTTCCCCCTCTGACCATTTTTGACTCGTGTTATGAGTTGTCAATATTGACCATGTAAAGTAAAATCCATTGCTCATGGGCAGTGACATATGCATGCTTTGGTTGGTCATTGTGCATGGTAGCCACAGTATGCCACTACTTATTGAGAGTTTTGGTATTTTATAAAAGATACCGAGTGTTCCTAAACCATTGTTTCCCCCTCTGACCATTTGCGACTCATGTTATGTGTTGTGAACGTTGACCATGTAAAATGGAAATCTCTGGTCATGGGCAGTGACATATGCATACTTTGGTTGGTCATTGTGCATTATAGCCACACCGTGTCACTACATAATTAAGGTCTTTGTACTTGCTAGTTTATAACTAGTATTCCCAAACCATTTTTTCCCCATCTAACCATTTGTGACCTGTATTATGAATTGTCAACGCTGACCACACATATTGAAATTCTATTGGTCATGGCCATCGACATCTCCATAATTTTGTTGGTCATTGTGCATGGTAGCAACAACGTGCCACTACTTATTGAAGTTCTTTGTACTTGTTTGTTGATCACGAGCGATACAGACAATTGTTTCCCCCCTCTGACCATCTGTGACTCGTATTATGAGTTGTCAATGTTGACCACACACAGTGAAACTATTTGGTCATGATTAGTGACATATGCATACTTTGGTTGGTCATTAGGATTGGTATCCACACCGTGCCACTACTTATTGAGGGTACTTTTACTTGCTACTTGATAACTAGTTCTACGAGACCATTGTTTCCCCCTCTGATCATTTGTGACTCGTGCTATGAGTTGTCAACGTTGACCACACAATGGAATTCCTTGGTCATTATAAGTGACATATGCATACTTTGGTTGGTAATTGTCTATGGTAGCCACACCGTGTCACTACGTCTTGAAGGTATTTGTACTTGCTAGTTTATAACTAGTGTTTCCAAACCATTGTTTCCCCCTATGATCATCTGTGACTCACGTTATGGGTTGTCAACGTTGACAACCCATAGAGAAACTCTTTGGTCATGGTCAGTGCCTACTTTGGTTGGTCACTGTGCACGGTACCCACAGCGTGCTGCTATTTATTGATGATCTTTGTCCTTGGTAGAAAATATCAAGTATTCCCAAACCATGGACAGAACAATGGAGCAAGCCACAGAACAGTGGAACAAGCCAGAGAACGGTGGAGCAAGCCAGAGAACGGTGGAGCAGGCCAGAGAAAGATGGAGCAAGCCACGAAAAGGTGGAGCAAGCCAGAGAAAGGTGGATCGAGCAAGAGAATGGTGGAGCAAGCCAGAGACTGGTGAAGCAAGCAAGAGAACAGTGGAGCAAGCCAGAGATTGGTGGAGCAAGACAAGAAGCATTGGAGAAAGCAAGGGAAAGGTGAAGCAAGCCAGAGAAAGGTGGCGCAAGCCAGAGAAAGGTGGAGTAAGCCAGTGGGCGGTGGAGCAAGCTAGAAAATGATGGAGCAAGCCAGAGAACAGTGAAGCAAGCCAGAGACAAGTGGAGCAAGCCAGAGAAAGGTGGAGCAAGCCACAGAAAGGTTGAGCAAGCCAGAGAAAGGTGGAGCAAGCTAGAGAACAGTGGAGCAATCCAGGGAAAGGTGGACCAAGAAAGAGGAAGGTGGAGCAATCCAGAGAAAGGTGGAGAAAGGAAGGGAACTGTCGAGCAAGCCAGAGAAAGGTGAAGCAATCCACTGAAAGGTGGAGTCATCCAAAGAAAGGTGGGGCAAGACAGAGGAAGGTGGAGCAAGCTAGAAAGAGGTGGAGCAAGCCAGGGAATGGTGGAGCAAGCCAGGGAACGGTGGAGTAAGCCAGAGAAAGGTGGACCAAGCCAGGGAAAGATGGAGCAAGCCAGAGAGAGGTGGAGCAAGCCAAAGAGAGGTGGAGCAAGCCAAAGAAAGATGGAGCAGTCCAGAGACAGGTGGAGCAAGCCAGAGAAAGATGGAGCAAGCTAGAGAAAGGTGGAGCAAGCCAGAGAAAGTTGGAGCAAGCCAAAGAACGATGGAGCAATCCAGAGAACGGTGGAGCAAGCCAGAGAATGGTGGACCAAGCCAGAGAACGGTGGAGCTAGCCAGAGAAAGGTGGAGCAAGCCAGAGACAGGTTCAGCAAGCCTGAGAAAGGTGGAGCAAGCTAGTGAAAGGCAGAGCTAGACTGGGAAAGGTGGAGCAAGCCAGAGAAAGGTGGAGCAAGGCAGAGAAAGCTGGAGCAAGCCACAGAAAGGTGGAGCAAGGCAGAGAAAGGTGGAGCAAGCCAGAGAACGGTGGAACACGCCAGGGAAAGGTGGAGCGAGCCAGAGAAAGGTGGAAAAGGCAAGAGAATGGTGGAGCAAACCAGGGAAAGGTGGAGTTAGGCGGAGAAAGGTGGAGCAAGCCAAAGAGAGGTGGAGCAAGCCAGGGAAAGGTGGAGCAAGCCAGAGAAAGATGGAGCAAGCCAGAGAATGCTGGAGCAAGCCACAGAAAGGTGGAGCAAGGCAGAGAAAAGTGGAGCAAGCCAGAGAACGGTGGAGGAAGACAGAGAACGGTGGAACACGCCAGGGAAACGTGGAGCGAGCCAGAGAAAGGTGGAAAAAGCACAAGAACAGTGGAGCAAACCAGGGAAAGGTGGAGCAAGGCAAAGAAAGGTGGAACAAGCCAAGGAGAGGTGGAGCAAGCCAGAGAAAGATGGAGCAAGCCAGAGAATTCTGGAGCAAGCCAGGGAACAGTAGAGCAAGCTAGGGAACGGTGAAGCAAGCCAGAGAAAGGTGTTGCCAGCCAGAGAAAAGTGGAGTAATCTAGAGAAAGATGGAGCAAGCCAGAGAAAGGTGGAGCAAGCCAGGGAAAGGTGGAGCAAGCTAGAGAAAGGTGGAGCAAGCCAGAGAATGGTGCAGCAAGTCTGAGAACGGTGGAGCAAGTCAGGGAAAGGTGGAGCAATCCAGATAAAGGTTGAGCCAGCCAGTGAAAGGTGGAGCAAGCGAAAAATAGGTGGAGCAATCCAGAGAATGGTGGAGCAAGCCAGAGAATGGTGGAGCAAGCCTGAGATTGGTGGAGCAATCCAAAGAAAGGTGGAGCAAGCCAAGGAAAGCTGGAGCAAGCCAGAGAAAGGTGGAGCAAGCCAGAGAAAGATGGAGCAAGCAAGAGAACGGTGGAGCAAGCCAGAGAATGGTGGAGCAAGCCAGAGAACGGTGGAGCAAGCAAGAGAACGGTGGAGCAAGCCAGACAATCGCGAAGCAATCCAAAGAAAGTTTGAGCAAGCTAGAGAAAATTGGATCAAGCTAGAAAATGGTGGAGTAAGCCAGAGAATGGTGGAGCAAGCCAGAGAAAGGTGGAGCAAGCCAGAGAACGGTGGAGCAAGACAGAGAACAACGGAACAAGCCAGGGAAAGGTGGAGCAAGCTAGAGGAAGGTGGAATAAGCCAGGGAACGGTGGAGCAAGCCAGGGAAAGGTGGAGCAAGCCAGAGAAAGGTGGAGCAAGCCAGAGAAAGGTGGAGCAAGCCAGAGAACGGTGGAGCAAGCCTGAGAAAGGTGGAGCAAGCCAGAGAAAGTTGGAGCAAGCCACAGAACGGTGGAGCAAGCCAGAGAACGTTGGAGCAAGCCAGAGAACAGTGGAGCAAGGTAGGGAAGGATGGAGCAAGCCAGAGAAAGGTGGAGCACGCCAGAGAAGAGAGGAGCAAGCCAGAGAACAGTGGAGCAAGCCAGAGAACGGTTCATCAAGCCAACGTGACGACTGGTACAAAGGTCGCATTGTAATGAGACCCTGCGCACTGTGAGAATCCCTTTGCCAAGACCCTCGCGTTGTACTTGTCGATACTATTGTCCTGCTTCTCCTCCACCCTAAGCACCTAATTTGAGCCCACCACGTGAGGGTTAGCGGGTCTGTCCACCAGCACCCATGTACCTTTGTCTTCAATGGACACGAGCTCACTGTCCACCGCCTCCTTCCATTCGGCCGCTTTGGGTTTTGTCAGTGCCTCTGCCACAGTGAGCGGCTCTCTCTGGGCCAAACAGTACCAGCTCAGTCCAGTCTAGCCTTTGGTGTTAGCCGCGTACTGTGGTGTTTGTTTTCTTTGCCGTGCGCTACGACACGGCATTGCTGGTGCTTCATCTCTGCTCTGCTTCTGCTTCTGTGGTGCAGGCTGCCCTGAAGTTGAATTATCCTCTGGTGAAGAGCCACTGGCTTTCGAGCTGGTCTCAGAGCACTCGGACGTTTCCGAATCCTTGTCAGAGTCCGCCACTGCGTCAGCCTCTGCAGACGTTCTCCCTGCCACACCACTCTTATCCAAAGCTCGTCGGACTGGCACCACTTGCTAGTTTTCGTGAGCTTGATCCCCAGACTCCAGCGGCACCAACCACTCTCCCTGTTTTGGAGCTTGCGTGGGATCAAGTGGCTCTCCCTTGCCTAGTGTCCTCGCATCAAAGGCTACATCCCGTCTGGTGATAAGCCTTCTTGCTGTCAGATCCCAAAGGCGGTAGGTCTTTTGGACAGATTCATAGTCCACCATAACACGCTTCCATGCCAGCCAAAGACCTTCAGGTGTGAGGCGTCCGGCTTCCATCCCGACCAAGCCTCTGGGGCGTCATCTGCTGCTTGCCCTTCTTCTTGCCGCGCCTGCCCAGAGCAGCCGCAAGAGTGAGGTTGACAAGGTAGCATGCCGTTCCTGCAGTTTCCGCCCAAAAACGAGGTGGTAGTTTTGCGTCAAAGAGCATGCTACAAACCATTATTAGGATGGTCCCATTCATCTGTTCAGCCACACTGTTGCTCTGTGGCGTGTAGGGTGTTGTGGTATGATGGTGGATGCTGCGTTGCCATAGCCAGCCCTTCCATGCCTCGTACTCCCCACCGTTGTCACTTTGCAGCACCTTGACCTTCTTTTTGGTCTGCCGCTCAACCATGGAACAAACTCCTGGAGCTTCTCTTTGACGTCTCCCTTTGTTTTGAGGAAGTATATCCACATCTTACGGCTGTGGTCATCGATGATGGTCAAGAAGAACTTGCTGCCATTGTTTGATGTTGTGCAAAAGGGCCCAAAAAAATTGGTGTGAATGAGGTCCAGGGCAGCTTCCGCACGATGGTCGTTGTGCTCAAAGTACTTTCTCTTTGTCTTGCCTTGAAGGCAGGGCTCAAACAATCTGCAACACCCATCCACATCCTTTGTGCCCCCTCCCATGCCGCGGAAAATCTATTGTTGCTGCATGACGTGGAGCGTGCTCTTTGCAACGTGTCTAGAGCATCTCTTCCATAGCTCAGTGTCTCCGTCCTTGGTGATAGAGGACACATTATGAGTTACCGTTGGTGTGTTCTCATGTGTTGGTGCCGAGACCGCTGCCTCAGCTGCACCTGCATGAACCTCATTCTCTGAACTCTCTGTCGTGGTTGTCTGCAGCACATAAAGTCCGTCCACTTGTGGAACCTGAGCTACGAGGTCGTTGTTGGTGTAGATGACCTTGATGTACTTGTTCCTGATGATGACCGACTTCTTCTACGTGAACACCACCCTCATGTCATTGTCTGTGATTTTGTACATGGACAGAATGTTTGCACAAACGAGGACATGTGGACCAGGTCACGCAGCTGCAGATCCTTCTCCGCACCATTGAAGCTGATGCTCATCACTTAAACCAAGTATCAAACCCACCCACACCCTCTGCATTCACGATGCTGCTGTTTGCGCATCTGAACCGCCACGAAGTGGGGCCGATGGAGACAGATCCAGCCTGGTCATTTCTGGAGTGATGGTCAGTGCCGTAGTTGAGGCCGAAGGCTCCTAGCTTGAGCAGTACCGGTCCCTTTGCCAGTGGTGTGCTATGAGCCATCATGTTGGTGGCCTCTTTGCCACCCTTTTTGCTGCCTTTGTTCCCACTGCTCCCGCCATCTTCCTTCTTTGGCAATCTGTACTCTCTTGTCCAGTTCCCAGGTTTGCCGCAATTGCGGAAGGGTCCCAAGCGACAGGGCAACTTCTCTGGCTTGTTCCACCTTTCCCTGGCTTCCTCTGCTGCCACCGCTTCCGCTGCCGCCACTCCAAACAGAGGCCGACCCCTTGCTCTTGCGGCCATTGTAGCGAGCGGCATAGGCTGAGGAGTTAGCCTCACTGCTAGGGAAAGTGGAGCCAGCCAGGGAAGGTGGAGCAAGCGAGAGAGGGTGGATCAAGCCAGGAAAGGTGGAGCAAGCCAGGGAAGGTGGAGCAAGCCAGAGAAAGGTAGAGCCAGCAGGGGAAGGTGGAGCAAACTAGAGAAGGTGGAGCAGGCCAGGGAAAGGTGGAGCAAGCCAGAGAACGGTGGAGCAAACCAGAGAATAGTGGAGCAGGCCAGAGAAAGGTGGAGCAAGCCAGTGAAAGGTGGAGCAAGCCAGGGAAAGGTGGAGCAAGCAAGAGAAAGGTGGAGCAAGACAGGGAAAGGTGTAGCAAGCCAGAGAACAGTGAAGCAAGCCAGACAACGGTGTAGTATGCCAAAGAAAGGTGGAGCAGGCCAGAGAAAAGTGGAGCAAGCCAAAGAAAGGTGGAGCAAGCCTTAGGAAGGTGGAGCAAGCCAGAGATTGGTGGAGAAATCCAGAGAAAAGTGGAGCAAGCCAGAGAAAGGTGGAGCAAGCCAGATAAAAGTAGAGCAAGCCAGAGAAAGTGGAGCAAGCCATAGAAAGGTGGAGCAGGCCAGGGAAAGAAGGAGCAAGCCGGAAAATGGTAGAGCAAGCCAGAGAATGGTGGAGCAAGCCAGAGAAAGGTGGAACAAGACAGAGAAAGGTGAAGCAAGCCAGAGAATGGTGGAGCAAGCCAGAGAAATGTGGAGCTAGCTAGAGAGAGGTGGAGCAAGCCAAAGAACTGTGGAGCAAACGAGGGAAAGGTAGAGCAAGCCAGAAAATCGTGTAGCAGGCAAAAGAAAGGTGGAGCAGGCAAGAGAAAGGTCGAGCAAGCCAAAGAAAGGTGCAGCAAGCAAGAGAAAGATGGAGCAAGCCAGAGATTGGTAGAGCAGGCCAGAGAAAGGTGGAGCAAGCCAGAGAAAGGTGGATCAAGCCAGAAAGAGGTAGATTAAGCCAGAGGAAGGTGGAACAAGCCAGGGAAAGGTGGAGCAAGCCAGAGAACGGTGGAGCAAGCAAAAGAATAGTGGAGAAAGATAGAGAAAGGTGGAGCCAGACAGAGAAAGGTGAAGGAAACCAAACAATGGTGGAGCAAGCCAGAGACCGGTGTAGCAAGCCATACAAAGGTGGAGTATCCAGAAAAAGGTGCAGCAAGCCTATGAAAGGTGGAGTAAGATAGGGAAAGGTGGAGCAAGCCAAAGAATGGTGGAGCAAGCCAGGGAAAGGTGGAGCAAGTCTGAGAATCGTGGAGCAAGCGAGAGAAAGGTGGGAAAACCGAGAGACAGGTGGAGCAAGCGAGAGAAAGGTGGAGTAAGCTAGAGAAGGGTGGAGCAAGCTAGAGAAGGGTGAAGCCAGCAAGAGAATGGTGGAGCAAGCCAGAGAATGGTGGAGCAAGCCAGAGGAAGGTTGGGCAAGTCAGAGAATGGTTAAGCAAGCCAGAGAAAGGTGGTGCAAGCCTGGGAAATGTGGAGTATTCCAGAGAAAGGTGGAGCAAGCCAGACAACGGTGGAGAAGGCCAGGGAAAGGTGGAGCAAGCCAGCAAAAGCTGGAAAAAGCGAGAGAAAGGTGGAGCAAGCCAGAGTAAGGTGGAGTAAGCCAGAGAAAGGTGGAGCAAGCCCGAGAAAAGAGGAACAAGCCAGAGAAAGGTGGACGAAGCCAGGGAAATGTGGAGCAAGCCAGAGAAAGGCGGAGCAAGCCAGAGAATGGTGGAGCAAGCCAGGGAATGGTGGAGCAAGGCAAAGAAATGTGGAGCAAGCCAGGGAATGTTGGAGCAAGCCAGAGAAAGGTGGAGCAAGCCAGGGAAAGGTGGAGTACGCAAGAGAAAGGCGAAGCAAGCCAGAGAAAGATGGAGCAAGCCAGAAAACGGTGGAGCATGCCAGTGAAAGGTAGAGCAAGCCAGAGAACTGTGGAGCAAGCAAGAGAAAGGTGGAGCGAGCCAAAGAATGGTGGAGCAAGCCAGAGAACAATGGAACAAGCCAGAGACCGGTGGATCAAGGAATGCAAAGGTGGAGTAAGCCAGAAAAAGGTGAAGCAAGCCTGAGAAAGGTGGAGTAAGACAGGGAAAGGTGGAGCGAGCCAAAGAATGGTGGAGTAAGCCAGGGAAAGGTGGAGCAAGCCTGAGAATCGTGGAGAAAGCCAGAGAACGGTGGAGCAAGCAAGAGACAGGTGGAGCAAGCCAGAGAAAGGTAAAGCAAGACAGAGAACGATGGAGCAAGCTAGAGAACAATGAAGCAAGGAAGAGAATGGCTGAGCAGGCCAGAGAATGGTGGATCAAGCCAGAGAAAGGTTGGGCAAGTCAGATAATGGTTGAGCAATTCACAGAAAGGTGGAGCAAGACTGGGAAAGGTGGAGCATTCCAGAGAAAGGTGGAGCAAGCCAGACAAAGGTGGAGGAAGCCAGAGAAAGGTGGAGCAAGCCAGAGAAAGGTGGAGCAAGACATGGAAAGGTGGAGCAAGCTAGGGAAAGGTGGAGCAAGCCAGAGAAACGTGAAGCAATCCAGGGAGAGGTGGAGCGAGCCAGAGAAACGTGGAGCCAGCCGGAGAAAGGTGGAGCCCGCCAAGGACAGGTGGAGCAAGCTAGAGAAAGGTGGAGCAAGCCAGAGAACGCTGGAGCAAGCCAAAGAAAGGTGTAGCAAGGCAGAGAACGGTGAAGTAAGCCAACGAAAGGTGTATCAAGCGAGAGAAAATAGGAGCAAGCCAGGGAAAGGTGGAGCAAGGCAGAGATCGGTGGAGCTAGCCAGAGAAAGATTGAGAAAGCCAGGGAACGGTGAAGAAAGCCAAAGAATGCTGGGGCAATCCAGAAAATGATGGAGCAAGCTAGAGAATGACGGAACAAGCCAGAGAACAATGCAGCAAGCCAGAGAACATAGGAGAAAGCAAGAGAACAGTGGAGTAAGCCAGAGAAAGGTGGAGCAAGCCAGAGAACGGTGGAGCAAGCTAGAGAACAGTGGACCAAGCAAGAGGAAGTTGGAACAAGTCAGAGAACGGTGGAGCAGGCCAGAGAACAGTGGAGGAAGCCAGAGAACGGTGGAGCAAGCCAGACAAAGGTGGAGCAACCCAAAGAATGGTAGAGCAAGCAAGAGAACGGTGGAGCAAGCAAGAGAATGGTGGTGTAAGCTAGTGAACGGTGGAGCAAACCAGAGAATGGTGGAGTAAGCTAGAGAACGGTGGGGCAAGCCATAGAACGGTGGAGCAAGTCAGAGAACGGTGGGGCAAGCCATGGAGCGGTGCAGCAAGTGAGAGAACGGTGGAGCAAGCCACAGGATGGCGGAGCAAGCCAGAGAACGGTGGAGCAAGCAAAAGAACAGTGGAGCAAGCCAGGGAAAGGTGGAGCAAGCTAGAGAATGGTGGAGCAAGTCAGAGAACGGTTAAGCAAGGAATAGCACGGTGGAGCAAGCTAGAGAAAGGTGAAGTAGGCCAGAGAAAGGTGAAGCTAGCCAGAGAATGGTAGAGCAAGCTAGAGAACGGTGTAGCAAGCCAGAGAACGGTGGAGCAAGTTAGAGAACAGTGGAGCAAGCCAGAGGACGGTGGAGTAAGCCTGCGAATGGTGGAGCTCGCAAGAGAACACAGGAGCAAGCCAGAGGAAGGTGGAGCAGGCCAGAGAAAGGTGAAGCAAGTGAGAGAAAGGTGGAGCAAGCTAGAGAAAGGTTGACCAATCTAGAGAAAGGTGGAGCAAGCCAGAGAGTGGTGGAGCAAGCCAAAGAATGGTGGAACAAGCTAGAGAACGGTGGAGAAAGCTAGAGAACGGTGGAGTAAGCCAGAGAAAGGTGGAGCAAGCAAGAGAAAGGTGGTCAAGCCAGAGAATGGTAGAGAAAGCTAGAGAATGTTGGAGCAAGTCAGAGAACGGTGGAGTAAGCCCAAGAAAGGCAGAGCAAGCCAAAGAACGATGGAGCAAGTCAGAGTATGGTGGAGCAAGCCGGAGGATGGTGGAGCAAGCCGGAGGATGGTGGAGAAAGCCAAAGAACGGTGGAGCGAGCCATAGAAAGATGGAGCAAGCCAGATAAAGGTGGATCAAGGTAGAGAACAGTGGAGCAAGCCGGAGAACAGTGGAGCAAGCCAGAGAATAGCGGAGCAAGCTTGGGAAAGGTGGAGCAGGCCTGAAAACGGTGGAGCAAGCCAAAGAATGGTGGAGCAAGAAAGAGAACGAAGGAAAAAGCCAGAGATCGGTGGGGCAAGCCAGAGAAAGGTGTAGCAAGCTAGAGAGAGGTGGAGCAAGCCAGAGAAAGGAGGAGCTGTCAGAAATATGACTCGGACAAGGTCCTCTTCATAATATACACCCCTCAGATAATCCGAGCTTCTGATACCGGTTCAGGTCCTGCACTGAACCTCCTCGGCAACGGCTGGTCGGTCAAGACCATTCCACCAGAGCCGAGTGGCCCCTAGTAAGCAACCACGTTGACACGCGTCCGGCTAGCGGAAAGAAGCCGTTAATACTTGCTTTGCCCTGTTTTGTTGTGTATACGGGGGATGTCCATTCCCTCCCTACTTTATCAAGAACAGTTCTTTCCATCCTGTTCCCCTTTGGTTCTGCGGCTTCGTAGCCGTGTCTTTGCTCTGCTTGCACCTCACATACCTTGCCTTCCCCAACCTTTCACAGCCCTCAGCTCTTTGCTCCGTCACTCTCCCTCCTTTGCTCAGTTCCCAGCTAGTCATCACTCTTCTCGCTCTTGCTCTCTCTCTCTGAACAGCTTGTCTACCTTGTCTCCTTTTCACCTCCGCCTCTGTCGAGCTCTGTGACTTACTCCTCGAGACCGCTCTCACCTCCGTCACACTTTCTGACATGTTGTGGATGTTCAAATGCTTCTTCCTGCTTCTGCTACTGCCATTCTTGTCCCTGCATTCTTCTGACATGGTATCAGAGCATCAGTCGACATTATCTGGTGCCCCGTGACCGAGTCATCGCTGTGCCTTCACCTTTGCTTCACTGCTTTGATCCGCATTCCTCTGTCGCCGTCACTGTCCCTTTGCTCCTCTCCGCTTCAAGCAGCTGACATCAGTAGCACAGCCCGAAGAGTTCCTTGTGCTGAAGAGATGTCTCGTCATCATGAGAAAGCCATGCGTCCATCTTGCGCCCGTGGCCAACAATCGGTGACTCAAACATCAACAAACAGCTACAAGCAGCCGTTGAGCCGCCATCTGCTGTCATCTTCCCGTAGCCTTCTTGCCTCCCGCTGCCTACTCCCTCTCTGCGTCCCAGCCCTCTCAAACTCCTCCTCCTCCCTCCTCTTCCTCACAGGATCACCTGCCCCATCCAACTCGTACACGTCAGCTCTCTCGCATCTGTCATCTCGATTCGCCCGCTCGCGCCGCCTCTGCTTGTCGTCAAACGGCAGATTGTCCTCCGCCACCAGGATATCGGACACCAGCAGTCATTCAGCCCGTCGATCTTGGGCCAACTAGGGAACAAGCTGTCACTCTCTTGACAAAAAAGGAGCTGGGTGCCTCGCTCTGCGTCCACTGTCATCTCTGCTCGCTCTTCCATCTGTCCTTCATTGCTACTCCTTTACCAGATCATCCTCATCCTCTTGCTACCAAACTTCTCTCACTCTTAAACTCTGCTGTGAATCATCTCCATCCTCATCCTCCTTCCATCCCCACATCGTCCTTCTTGCTGCCTTCTCCAGCTTTCCTCCTCGTCTGAGCCTGATCTGCCTCCTCAAAGTCGCTCTTTCTTCATCAACTTCACTCATCATCAGCATTGCTTTGTAGCGCACGAGGTTTTTCCCCCGTGCCCACTCAGTCATCAACCGTCTTTTCTTCCTTTGCTTCTGCATCGTTCTTCCGCTCAGCACAAGGATCTGCCTGGTTGCATTGCCTGTTGCGTGACGACGTGCACCCACGCTGAGACTTTGTGCAGCGCACGCTGTTCGCCCCTGCACCCACTCTGTCATCATCAGCTTTCGCCTCCTCATTATCAGCATCTGTGGCCAGCACAAGGACCTGCACGAGCTAGCTTCCCGCTTTGCAGCAGCCTGCATCCACGCCAACAGCAGATTTCTCGTGGGGCGCTAACCCTTGCCTTCCCTTGCTGCATCTTATCCCCCTATTTTAGCAGCGCACGTGGTTTGGCCCCTGCGCTCCCTCTGCCATTCAGCATTCCTCCGTCTTCAGCTGTTTTTCATCATGTGCTAGGCACACGGATCCGCCCGGTCGCATTGCCAGCTTTGCAAAGACCTGCTTCCACGCCAAAACATCCTCAGCGCACGTGGTTCCACCCCTGCGCCCACTCCGCCATTCAGCATTCCTCCATTCTCATCAGTCTTCATCAACTGGACGGCGCACGGATCTGCCCAGCCGCATCGCCCGTCCAGC
>SZWC01003036.1:170522-189150 GCA_023375785.1 Penium margaritaceum
TTTGTCAACCGGCCTGAGGCAAACGGACTAGAAAACAGGGCCGACACAATAGCACCTGCCGTCCGCTCCTAGCATTTCAGCTAGGAGAAGATATCACCCTCAGGATCACGGTTCCACACTGAGCAGTTCCTAGGCAATCACTTGCTAGCAACTGTGTCCACTTAACACTTGGTCACTTTCGCGCGAGGTGCTAGTCAAAGACTAACTCCTGGGGCTTAGACCAACCAGTGTCTTCTTTATACTGTTCCTTAGTTGGACAACTCTGTGAGGAGCATCTAAGGCCAGATTGTGTAATTAGAATGAGGAATGAGCCTGGTACATATAGTCCTAGGCCTGGCTTCTAAGGTGTGTGGGCAGTGACACTTTTGGGGTGGTCACTCCAAACCACCTCACCAGTCCGCCAATGGGCGCATCCACTGACCGCCAAGTGGCGCACTCTCCTCATGCATGGAGAAATGTCTAAGAAACTTCCCCTATGCTAGAAGGTCAAAAAACCTCCTGCACACATCAAGGCTCGATCGCAGGACCTGTTGTCCCTAAGTCCAACATGCTATCCGTTGCGCTACACTTCTGGTGTCTCGCTTGGACTTGCACCACGAACAAGGTTTGGGGGACTTACTCCAAGGGAGCAGTGCATGCCCAACCTGTCCGTCAACCCATAGCAGTGGCCATGGGGCATAGAAGAACAACACCTGCTTGCTGTCGCTGTCGCCAAAGACATTGAGATCCACCAGATGGATGTGAAGACAGTCTTCCTTCATGGGAAGCTCGACAAGGAGGTGGTAATGGAGGTACCGGAAGGTGTCAAAGCACCCGAGGGTAAGGTGTGCAAGCTGGTGAAGGCGTTGTACGAGCTGAAACAGGCCCCACGGATCTAGTACAAGGAGATGGACAGCTTCATGGCTGAGATCTCCTTCGCACATTGCAAGAATGACCCTAGCGTCTATGTGCGGGAGGACGAACGTGGCTTGCTACTTGTGGCGTTATACGTGGATGATCTTATCATGTGTTCTTCCTCGCAGGAGGCCCTCACGGACCTCAAGAAAAATCTGGCTAACAGATTTAAGATGAAGGACATGGGACCTCTTGAGTACTACCTCGGGATTGCTGTTCACCGCAACCGCAAAGCAGGCACCATCGAGCTCAACCATACCAAGTACATCATGGGCATCTTGAAGCGCTACAACATGGAGGACTGCAAGCCCGTCAGAACCCCCATGCCCTCCGAATGCAAGCTCTCCTCCAAGCCAAAGAAAGGTGGAGCAAGCCAGAGAAAGATGGAGCAAGGCTGAGAATGGTGGAGCAAGCCAAAGAAAGGTAAAGCAAGCTAGAGAAAGGTGGGGAAAGCCACAGAAAGATGGAGAAAGCCAGAGAATGGAAGAGGAAGCCACAGAAAGATGGAGCAAGCAAGAGAAAGGTGGAGCAAGTCAGACAACAGTGGGGGAAGCCAGAGAAAGATGGAGTAAGATAGAGGACAGTGTAGCAAGCCAGAGAACGGTGGACCAAGCCAGAGAATGGAGGAGCAAGACAGAAAACGACGGAGCCAGCTAGAGAACATTAGAGCAAGGAAGAGAACGATGGAGCAAGCCAGAGAACAGTGGAGCAAGCCAAAGAACGGCGGAGAAAGCCAGAGAACGGTGGTGCAAGCCAGAGAATGGTGGAGCAAACCTGGGAATGGTAGAGCAAGCCAGACAAAGGTGAAGCAAGCCAGAGAACAGTGGGGCAAGCATGAGAACAGTGGAGCAAGCCAGAGAAAGGTGGAGCAAGCCACAGAAAGGTGGAGCATGCCGAAGAAAGGTGGAGCAAGCAAGAGAACAGTGGAGCAAGGGAGAGAAAGGTGGATCAAGCCAGAGAAGGATGGAGAAAGCAAGAAAGCGGTGGAGCAAGTGAGCGAACGATAGAGCAAGCCAGAAAACGGTACAGGAAGCCAGATAAAGGTGGAGCAAGCCAGAGAAAGGTGAAGGAAGCCAGAGAAAGGTGGAGCAAGCCAGGGAAAAATTAAGCAAGCCAGAGAAAGGTGGAGCAAGCCAGAGAATGGTGGAGCAAGCTAGAGAATGGTGGAGCAAGCAAGAGAACGTTGGAGCAAGCCAGAGAAAGGTGGAGCAAGCCAGAGAACGGTGGAGCAAGCCTCAGAACGGTGGAGCAAGCCAGAGAAAGATGGAGCAAGTCAGAGAAAGGTGGAGCAAGACAGAGAACGGTGGAGCAGGCCAAAGTAAGGTGGAGCAAGCAAGAGAAAGGTGGAGCAAGACAGAGAACAAGGGAGCAAGCCAAAGTAAGGTGAAGCGAGCAAGAGAAAGGTGGAGAAAGCCAAAGAAAGGTGGAGCAAGCCAGAGAACGGTAGAGGAATTCAGAGAAAGGTGGAGCAAGCCAGAGAATGGTGGAGCAAGCCTGAGAACAGTGGAGCAATCCAGAGAACAATGGAGCAAGTCAGAGAACGGTGGAGCAAGCCAGAGAATGGTGGAGCAAGCCAGAGAACGGTGGAGCAAGCCAGAGAATGGTGGAGCAAGCCTGAGAACAGTGGAGCAATCCAGAGAACAATGGAGCAAGTCAGAGAACGGTGGAGCAAGCCAGAGAATGGTGGAGCAAGCCAGAAGATGGTTGAACAAGCCAGAGAACGATAGCGCAGGCCTGAGAACAGTGGAGCAAAGAAGCAAACAGTGGAGCAAGCCAAGGAAAGGTGGAGCAAGCCAAAGTCACCTTTCCTTGGCTTGCTCCACCTTTCTCTGGCTTGCTCCATCTTTCTCTAGCTTGCTCCACCTTTCTCCGGCTTACGCCACGTTTCTCTGGCTTACTCCACTTTTTCCTGGCTTACTCCACCTTTCCTTGGCTTGCTCCAACTTTCTCTTGCTTGCTCCAACCTTCTCTAGCTTGCTGCACCTTTCCTTGGCTTGCTCTACCTTTCTCTGGCCTGCTACATATTTTAATGGCTTGCTCCACTGTTCTCTGGCTTCCTCCAGCTTTCTCTGGCTTCCTCCCCCTTTCTGTGGCTTGCTCCACCATTCTCTGATTTGCTCCACCTTTCTCTGGCTTGCTCCAGCGTTCTGTGTCTTGCTCCACATTTCTCTGGCCTGCTCCACCTCTCCCTAGCTTGCTTCTCCTTTCTCTGGCCTGCTCCACTTTTCTCTGACTTTTTCCACCTTTCTGGCTTGCTCAACCATTCTCTGGCTTAGTCCACCTTTCTCTGACTTGCTCCACTCTTCTCTAGCTTGCTCCACCTTTCTCTGACTTGCTCCACCTTTCTCTGGCTTGCTCAACCATTCTCTGGCTTAGTCCACCTTTCTCTGACTTGCTCCACTCTTCTCTAGCTTGCTCCACCTTTCTCTGACTTGCTCCACCTTTCTCTGGCTTGCTCCACCTTTATCTGGCCTGCTCTACCCTTCTTTTGCTTGCTCCACCGTTCTCTGGCCTGCTCAACCGTTCCCTGGCTTGCTCAACTGTTCTCTGGCTTTCTTCACAGTTGTTTGGCTTGCTCCCTCTTTCTCTGGATTGCTCCACCTTTACCTGGATTGCTCCACCTTTCTGTGGCTTGCTCCATCTTTCCTTGGCTTGCTCCACCTTTCCCTGGATTGCTCCACTGTTCCCTGGCTTGCCCCATCGTTCTCTGGCGTGCTCCACCTTTCTCTGGCTTGCTGCACCTTTCCCTGCTTTGCTCCAACTTTCTCTGGCTTGCTCCACCTTTCTACAGCTTACTCCACCTTTCTTCGGCATGCTCCACATTACCCTGGTTTGCTCCACCTTTCCCTTGTTTGCTCCACCTTTCGCTGGCTTGCTCCACCTTATTCTGGCTTGCTCCACCGTTCTCCATTTTGCTCCACCTTTATCTGGATTGCTCTACCGTTCTCTAGCTTGCTCCATTGCTCTTTGATTCGCTCCACCTTACCCTGGTTTGCTCCACCTTTCTCTCACTTGCTCCATCGTTCTCTGGTTTGCTCCACGTTCCTCTGGCTTACCCCACCTTTCTCTGGCTTGCTCCACTGTTATCTTGCTTGCTCCATCTTTCTCTGACTTGTTCAACCTTTCTCTGGCTTGCTCCACCTTTCTCTCGCTTGCTATACACTTCTTTGACTTGCTCCAACGCTCTTTGGCTTGCTCCACCGTTCTCTGGCTTGCTCCATCATTCGCCTGCTTGCTCCACCTTTGTCTGCCTTGCTCCACCTGTCTCACACTTGCTCCACAGTTCTCTGGCTTGCTCCACCTTTCTCAGGCTTGCTCCGCCTTTCCGTGGCTTGCTCCAAATTTCTCTGGCTTGCTCCACATTTCCCTGGCTTGCTTTGCCTTTCTGTGGCTTGCTCCAGCTTTCTCTCCCTTACTCCACCTTTCTCTTGCTTGCTCCACCGTTCTAAGGCTTGCTCCACCGTTCTCTAGCTTGCTCCACCCTTCTTTAGCTTGCTCAACCTTTCCCTGGCTTGCTCCACCTTTTCCTGTCCTGCTCCACCTCTCTCTGGGTTGCTCGTCTATTGTTTGGCTTGCTTCGGCGTTTCTAGCTTGTTCCACCGTTCTCTGGCTTGCTCTACCTTTCTCTGGCTTGCTCCACCTTTCCCTGGCTCACTCCACCTTTCTATGGCTTGCTCCATCGTTCTCTGGCTTGCTCCACCATTATCTGGCTTGCTCCATCTCCTCTGGCTTGCTTTACCTTTTCTCTGGCTTGCTCCTCATTCATCTGGCTTGCTCTACCTTTCTGTGGCTTGCTCCACCATTCTCTAGCTTGCTCTACTTTTCTCTCGCTTGCTTCACCATTTTCTGGCCTGCTCCACTTTTCTCTGGCTTGTTCCACCTTTCGCTGGCTTGATCCTCCTTTCCCTCGCTTGCTCCACTCTTCTCTGGCCTGCTCCACCTTTCCCTGGCTTGCTCCACCTTTCTCTGGCTTGCTCCACCTTTCTGTTCCTTTTCTCCACCTTTGTCTTGCTTGCTCCACCTTTCTCTGGATTGCTCCACCCTTCTCTGGCTTACTCCACCTTTTCCTCGCTTGCTCCACCTTTCTCTGGCTTGCTCCACCTTTCTCTGGCTTGCTCCACCGTTCTCTGGCTTGCTCCACCGTTCTCTGGCCTGCTCCACCTTTCCCTGGCTTGCTCCACCTTTCTCTGGCTTGCTCGACCTTTCTCTGGCTTGCTCCACCTTTCCCTGGCTTGCTCCACCTTTCTCTGGCTTGCTCCACCTTTCTGTTCCTTTTCTCCACCTTTGTCTTGCTTGCTCCACCTTTCTCTGGATTGCTCCACCCTTCTCTGGCTTACTCCACCTTTTCCTCGCTTGTTCCACCTTTCTCTGGCATGTTCCACCTTTCTCTGGCTTGATCCACCGTTCCCTGGATTACTTTACCTTTCTCTGGCATGCTCCACCTTCCTCTGGCTTGCTCCACCTTTCTCTAGCTTGTGCGACCGATCTCAGGCTTGCGTTACCTTTTTCTGGCTTGCTGCAGCGTTCTCTGGCTTGCTCCACCTTTCTTTGGCTTGCTCCACCTTTCCCTTGATTGTTCCACCTTTCTCTGGCCTGCTCCACCTTTCTCTGGCTTGCTCCACCGTTCTATAGCTTGCTCCACCTTTCTTTGGATTGCTCCAGCGTTCTCTCGCTTGCTCCACCTTTGTCTAGCTTGCTTCACCTTTCCCTGGCTTGCTCCACCTTACTCTGACTTGCTCCATCTTTCCCTAGATTGCTCCACCTTTCTCTGGCTTGCTCCATCTTTCTCCGGCTTGCTCCAACTTCTCTTGCTTGCTCCACCTTTCTCTGTCTTGCTCCACCTTTCTCTGGCTTGATCCACCTTTTTCTGGCTTGCTCCATCATTCTCTGGCATGCTCTACCGTTCCCAGGCTTGCTGCACCTTTCTCTGGCCTTCTCCACCTTTCCCTGGCTTGCTCAAACTTTCTCTGGCTTGCTCCACCTTTCTCTGGTTTGCTCCACCTTTTTCTGGCTTACTCCACCTTTTTGTGGCTTGCTCCACCGTTCTATGGCTTGCTCCACCCTTCCCTAGCTTGCTGCACCTTTCTCTGACTTGCTCCACCGTTCCCTGGCTTGCTCCATTATTGTCTGGCTTGTTCTATCTTCCTATGGCTTCCTCCATCGTTCTCTGGCTTGCTCCACCTTTGTTTGGCTTGCTTTACCTTTGGCTTGCTCCACCTTTCTCTGGCTTGCTCCACCTTTCTCTGGCGTGCTCCACCTTTCTGTGGATTGCTCCATCTCTCTCTGGCTTACTTAACCTTTCCCTGGCATGCTCCACCTTTCTTTGGCTTGCTCTTCCCTTCTCTGGCTTGCTCCACCGTTCTCTGGCTTGCTCGACCTTGCTATGGCTTCCAGCCAGAGAAATGTGGAGCAAGCCAGAGCAAGCCAGAGAAAGGTGGAGCAAGTCATAGAACGGGGAAGCAAGCCAGAGAAATGTGGATAAAGACAGAGAAAGATGGAATAGACCAGAGAAAGGTGGAGCAAGCCAGAGAAAGGTGCAGCAAGCCAGAGAAAGGTGGAGCAAGCCAGAGAAATGTGGAGCAAGCCAGAGAAAGGTGAAGCAAGCCAGAGAAAGGTGAAGCAAGGCGGAGAAAGGTGGAGCAGGCCAGATAACAGTGGAGCAAGCCAGAGAATGGTGGATTAAGCCAGAGTACGATGGAGCAAGCCAGAGAGTGGTGGAGCAAGCGAGAGAACGGTGGAGAAAGCCAGAGAAAGATGGAGCAAGCCAGAGAAAGGTGATGCAAGCCAGAGAAAGGTGAAGTTATCCAGAGAAAGGTGGAGCAAGCCAGAGAACGGTGGAGAAAGCCAGAGAAAGATGGAGCAAGCCAGAGAAAGGTGGAGTAGGCCAGATAACAGTGGAGCAAGCCAGAGAACGGTGGAGCAAGCCAGAGTGCATTGGAGCAAGCCAGAGAATGGTGGAGCAAGCCAGAGAACGGTGGAACAAGCCAGAGAAAGGTGAAGCAGGTTAGAGAAAGGTGAAACAGGCCAGAGAATGGTAGAGAGAACTAGAGAACAGTGGAGCAAGCCAGATGACGGTGGAGCAAGCCAGAGAACAGTGGAGCAAGTCGGAGAATGGTGGTGCATGCAAGAGAAAGGTGGAGCAAGCCAGAGAAAGGTGGAGCAGGCCAGATAACAGTGGAGCAAGCAAGAGAACGGTGGAGCAATCCAGACTACGGTGGAGCAAGCCAGAGAATGGTGGAGCAAGCCAAAGAACGTTGGAGCAAGCCAGAGAAAGGTCGAGCAAGCCAGAGAAAGGTGAAGCAAGCTGGAGAAAGATGGAGCAAGCCAGAGAAAGGTGGAGCAAGCCAGAGAATGGTGGAGCAAGCCAGAGAACAGTGAAGCAAGTTGGAGAATGGTGGAGCAAGCCAGAGAAAGGTGGAGCAAGCCAGACAAACGTGGAGCAGGCCAGATAACAGTGGAGCAATCCAGAGAACACTGGAGCAAGCAAGAGAAATGTGGAGCACGCCAGAGAAAGATGGAGCAAGCCAGAGATTGGTCGAGCAAGCCAGACGAAGGTGGGGGAAGCCAGAGAAAGGTAATGCAAGCCAGAGAAAGGTGGAGCAAGCCTGAAAAAGGTGGTGCAAGCCAGAGAAAGGTGGAGCAGGTTAGAGAAAGGTGGAGTAGGCCAGAGAATGGTGGAGCAAACAAGAGAAGGGTGGAGCAAGCCAGAGAACGGTGGAGCAAGCCAGAGAATAGTGGAGCAAGTCTGAGAATTGTGGAGCAAGCCAGAGAAAGGTGTAGCAGGCCAGAAAAAGGTGGAGGAGGCCAGATAACAGTGGAGTAAGCCAGAGAGTGGTGGAGCAAGACAGAGTACGGTGGAGCAAGCCAGAGAACGGTGGAGCAAGCCAGAGAAAGTTGGAGCAATCCAGAAAAAGGTGAAGCAAGCCAGAGAAAGGAGGAGCAAGCCAGAAAAAGGTGGAGCAAGCCAGAGAAAGCTGGAGCAGATTAGAGAAAGGTGGATCAGGCCAGAGAATGCTGGAGAAAGCCAGAGAAAGGTGGAGCAAGCCAGAGAATGGTGAAGCAAGCCAGAGAAAGATGGGGGAAGCCAGAGAAAGGTGGAGCAAGCTAAAGAATGGGGGAGCAAGCTAGAGAAAGGTGGAGCAATGCAGAGAAAGTTGGAGCAGACCAGAGACAGGTTGAGGAGGCCAGAGAATGGTGGAGCAGGCTAGAGAACGGTGGAGCATGCCAGAGAACTGTGAAACAAGCCGGAGAAAGATGGAGCAAGCCAGAGTAAGGTTGCGCAAGCCAGAGAACAGTGGAGCAAGCCATAGAACAGTGGAGCAAGCCAAAGTACAGCGGAGCAAGCCAGATAACGGTGGAGCAAGCCATAGAACGGTCAAGCAAGCCAGATAATGGTGGAGCAAGCCAGAGAAAGGTGGAGTAAGCCAGAGAAAAATGGAAAAGTCCAGAGAAAGGTGGAGCAAGCCAGAAAACGGTGGAGCAAGCCAGAGTGGTAGAGCAGGCTAGAGAAAGGTGGAACAGGCTAGAGAAAGTGGAGAATGCCAGAGAAAGGTGGAGAAAGCCAGAGAATGTGTGAGTAATCCAGAGAACGGTGGAGCAAGCCAGAGAAAGGTGAGGCAAGCCACAGAAAGGTGAAGCAAGCCAGAGAAAGGTGGAGCAGGCCAGATAACAGTGGAGCAAGCCAGAGAATGATGGAGCAAGCCAGAGTACGGTGTAGCAAGCCAGAGAATGGTGGAGCAAGCCATAGAACGGTGGAGCAAGCCAGAGAAAGGTGGAGCAAGCCAGATAACAGTGGAGCAAGCCAGAGAATGATGGAGCAAGCCAGAGTACGGTGTAGCAAGCCAGAGAATGGTGGAGCAAGCCATAGAACGGTGGAGCAAGCCAGAGAAAGGTGGAGCAAGCCAGAGAAAGGTGAAGCAAGCCAGAGACAGGTGAAGCAAGCCAGAGAAGGTGGAGCAAGCCAAAGAAAGGTGGAGCAGGCCAGATAAGAGTGGAGCCAGCCAAAGAACGGTGGAGCAAGCCAAAGTACGGTGGAGTTAGCCAGAGAATGGTGGAGCAAGCAACAGAACGGTGGAGGAAGCCAGAGAAAGATGGAGCAAGCCAGAGAGAGTTGAAGCAAGCCAGAGAAAGGTAAAGCAAGCCAGAGTAAGGTGTAGCAAGTCAGAGAAAGGTGGAGAAGGTTAGAGAAAGGTGGGGCAGGCCAGAGAATGGTGGAGAAAACTAGAGAACAGTGGAGCTAGCCAGGTAACTGTGGAGCAAGCCAGGAACAGTGGAGCAAGTCGGAGAATGGTGGAGCAAGCCAGAGAAAGGTGGAGCAAGCCAGAGAATGGTGGAGCAGGCCAGATAACAGTGGAGCAAGCCAGAAAACGGTGGAGCAAGCCAGAGAATGGTGGAGCAAGCCAGAGAAAGGTGAACTAAGCCGGAGAAAGGTGGAGCAGGCCAGATAACAGTGGAGCAAGCCAGAAAACGGTGGAGCAAGCCAGAGAATGGTGGAGCAAGCCAGAGAAAGGTGAACTAAGCCGGAGAAAGGTGGAGCAAGCCAGAGAAAGGTGGAGCAAGCTAGAGAAATGTGGAGCAGGTTAGAGAAAGGTAGAGCAGGCCAGAAAATGGTGGAGCAAGCCAGAGAAAGTTGGAGCAAGCCAGAGAACCGTGGAGCAAGCCAGAGAAAAGTGGAGCAAGTTGGAGAATGGTGGAGCAAGCCAGAGAAAGGTGGAGCAAACCATAGAAAGGTGGAGCAGGCAAGATAAAAGTGGAGCAATCCAGAGAACAGTGGAGCAGGCAAGAGAAAGGTGGAACATGCCAGAGAATGGTGGAGCAAGCCACAGATTGGTGGAGCAAGCCAGAGATTGGTTGAGCAAGCCAGAGAAAGGTTGGGGAAGCCTGAGAAAGGTAAAGCAATCCAGAAAAAGGTGGAGCAAGCCAGAATAAGGTGCTGCAAGCCAGAGAAAGGTGAAGCAGGTTGGAGAAATGTGGAGCAGGTCAGAGAATGGTGGAGCAAAGTAGAGAACATTGGAGCAAGCCAGAGAACGGTGGAGCAAGCCAGAGAACATTGGAGCAAGTCTGAAAATGGTGGAGCAAGCCAGATAACAGTGGAATCAGCCAGAGAACGGTGGAGCAAGCCAGAGTACGGTGGAGCAAGCCAGAGAATTGTGGAGCAAGCCAGAGAACGGTGGAGCAAGCCAGAGAAAGGTGGAGCAAGCCGGAAAAAGGTGAATCAAGCCAGGGAAAGGTGCAGCAAGCCAGACAAAGGTGGTGCAAGCCAGAGAAAGGTGGAGCAGGTTAGAGAAAGAAGGATCAGGCCAGAGAATGGTGGAGCAAGCCACAGAAAGGTGGAGCAAGCCAGAGAATGGTGGAGCAAGCCAGAGAATGGAGGAGCCAACTAGAGAAAGCTGCAGCAATCCAGAGACAGGTGGAGCAGGCCAGAGAACGGTGGAACATGCTAGAAAACGGTGGAGCATGCCAGAGAACAGTGAAGCAAGCCAGAGAACAATGGAGCAAGCCATAGAAAGGTTGAGCAAGCCAGAGAACAGTGGAACAAGCCATAGAACGGTGGAGCAAGCCAATGTACGGTGGAGCAAGCCAGATAATGGTGGAGCAAGCCATAGAACAGTCAAGCAAGCCAGATAACTGTGGAGCAAGCCAGAGAAAGGTGAAGCATGCCAGAGAAAGGTGGAAAAATCCAGCGAAAGGTGGAGCAAGCCAGAAAATTGTGGAGCAAGCCAGAGTGTTAGATTAGGCTAAATAAATGTGGAACAGGCTAGAGAAAGTGGAGAATGCCAGAGAAAGGTGGAGAAAGCCAGAGAATGTGTGAGTAAGCCATAGAAATATGGAGCAAGCCAGAGAAAGGTTGAGCAAGCCAGCAAAACATGGAGCAAGCCAGAGAAAGGTGGAGCAATCCAGAGAAAGGTGAAGCAAGCCAGAGAAAGGTGGAGCAAGCAAGAGAAAGGTGGAGCAAGCCAGAGAACAGTGGACCAAGCCAGAGAACGGTGGAGCAAGTCAGAGAACGGTGGAGTAAATCAGATAACAGTGGAAAAAGCAAGAGAAAGGTGGTGTAAACCAGAGATAGATGGGGCATGCCAGAGAACAAAAGAGTAAGCCAGAGAACGGTTGAGCAAGCCACAGTACGGTGGAGCAAGCCAGAGAATGGTGGATCAAGCCAGACAATGGTGGGTCAAGACAGAGAAATATGGAGCAAGCCAGTGGATGTTGGAGCAAACCAGAGAACGGTGGAGCTACCCAGAGAACAGTGGAGCAGGCTTGAGAAAGGTGGAGCAGACTACAGAAAGGTGGAGCATGCAAGAGAAATGTGGAGCAAGCCAGTGAAAGGTGGAGCAAGCTAGAGGAAGGTGGAGCAAGCCAGAGAAAGGAAAAGCAGGCCAGAGAACGATGGAGGAAACCTTGAAACAGGTAGAGCAAGCCAAAGAAAGGTGGAGGAAGCCAGAGAACGATGGAGCAAGCCAGATAGTGGTGGAGCAAGCTAGAGAATTGTGGAGCAATCCAGATAATGGTGGAGAAAGCCCGAGAAAGGTAGCGCAAGCCAGAGAAAGGTAAATCAAACCCGAGAAAGGTGGCGCAAGCCAGAGAAGGGTGAAGCAAGCTAAAGAACGGTAGAGCAATCTAGAGAAATGTGGAGCGAACCAGAGAAAGGTGGAGCAAGCCAGGCAAAGGTGGAGCAAGCCAGAGAAAGGTGAAGCAAGCCAGAGAAAGGTGGAGTAAGCCAGGGAAAGGTGGTGCACGCCATAGAAAGGTGGACCAAGTCAGAGAACTATGGAGCAATCCAGAGAAAGGTGGAGCAAGCCACATAAAGGTAAAGCCAGCCAGGAAAAGGTAGAGGAAGCCAGAGAAAGGTGGAGCAAGCCAGAGAAAGGTGGATCAAGCCAGAGAACGGTGGAGCAAGCCAGAGAATGGTGGAGCAAGCCAGGGAAACATGGAGCTAGCGAGAGAAAGGCAGGGAGATCGAGAGAACAGAGGAGCAAGCCAGGAAAAGGTAATGCAGGCCAGAGAACGTTGGAGCAAGCCAGGGAAAGGTGGAGATAGCCAGGGAAAGGTGGAGCAAGCCAGGGAAAGGTGGAGCAAGCCAGAGAAAGGTGGAATAAGTCAGGGAAAGGTGGAGCAAGCCAGAGAAAAGTGGAGCTAGCCAGGGAATGGTGGAGCAAGCGAGAGAAAAGTGGAGCAAGCGTGAGAAAGGTGGAGCAGGCCAGATAAAGGTGGAGCAATGGTGGAGCAAGCCACAGAATGGTGGAGGAAGCTGGACAATGGTGAAGCAAGCCAAAGAATAGTGGGACAAGCTAGGGAAAAGTAGAGCAAGCCAGAGAAAGCTGGCTTGCTCCACCTTTCTCTGGCTTGCTTCATCTTGCCTTGGCTTGCTCCACCTTTCTCTGGATTGCTCCACCTTTCTCTTGCATGCTCCACCATTCTCTGGATTGCTCCACTAGTCTGTGACTTGCTCTACCGTTCTCTGGCTGGCTCTAGTTTTTGAATTCCTTTCTCCACATTTCCCTGGCTTGCTCCACCTTTCCCTATCTTCCTTCACCTTTCTCTGGCTTGCTCAATCTTCCCCTGGGTTGCTCCACCTTTCTCTAGCTTGCTTCACCTTTCCTTGGCTTGCTTCAATGCTATCTGGATTTTTCAACCTTTCTTTGGCTTGCTCCACCGTTCTCTGGTTTGCTCCATCTGTCTCTAGCATGCACCACCGTTCTCTGGCTTGCTCCACCATTCTCTGGCTTGGTCCACTCTTCTTTGGTTTGCTTCACCCTTCTCTCGCTTGCTTCATCGTTCTTTGGCTTGCTCCACCTTTCCCTGGCTTGCTCCACTGTTTGCTTGCTTGCTCCACTGTTCTCTGGCCTCCTCCATTGTTCTCTGGCTTGTTCCACCGTTCTCTGGCTTGGTCCACCATTCTCTGGCTTGCTCCACTGATCTGCGACTTGTTCCATCTTTCTCTGGCTTGGTCCACCGTTCTCAGGCTTGTTCCACCATTCTCTGGCTTGCTCCACCTTTCTCTGGCTTCCTCCACCGTTCTCTGGCTTGCTCCACCTCTCTCTGGCTTGCTCCACCTTTCTCTTGCTTTCTTCTCCTTACTTTGGCTTGCTCCACCGTTCTCTGTCTCGCTCCACCTTTCTCTGGCTTGCTCCATCTTTCTTTGGCATGCTCCACCTCTCTCTCGCGTGCTCCACCTTTCTCTATCTTGCTCCACCGTCCTCTTGCTTGCTCCACCATTCTCTAGCTTGCTCCACCATTCTCTGGCTTGCTCCACCTTTCTCTGGCTTGCTCCTTTTTTCTCTGGCTTGCTTGACCTTTATCTGACTTCCTTCACCTTTCTCTGGCTTACTCCACCTTTCTCTGGCTTGCAATACCGTTTTCTGGATTGCTCTATAGTTCACTCACTTGCTCTACGGCTTTCTTGCTTGCTCCATCCTTCTCTGGCTTGATCCAAATTCCTCTCCCTTGCTTCAAACCTCTCCACGGCTTTCTTTCTTGCTCCACCCTTCTCTGGCTTGCTCCAGCTTTCTTGGGCGTACTCCATCTTTCTCTGGCTTGCTCCACCTTTCTCTCGCTTGCTCCCCTGTTCTCATGCTTGCCCCACCGTTCTCTGGCTTGCTTCACCTTTGACTGGCTTGCTCCACCATTCCCTGGTTTGCTCGACCATTCTCTGGCTTGCTCCACCTTTCTCTCGCTTGCTCCCCTGTTCTCATGCTTGCCCCACCGTTCTCTGGCTTGCTTCACCTTTGACTGGCTTGCTCCACCATTCCCTGGTTTGCTCGACCATTCTCTGGCTTGCTCCACCGTTCTCTGGCATTCTCCACAGATCTCTGGCTTGCTCCACCGTTCTTTGGCTTGCTCCATTGTTCTCTTGCTTGCTCCACTGGTCTCTAGCTTGCTTCATCGTTCTCTGGCTTACTCCACCATTCTCTAGCTTGCTCCACCGTTCTCTGGCTTGCTACATTGTTCTCTATCTTTCTCCACCTTTCTCTGGCTGCCCCACCGTTCTCTGACTTGCTCCACCGTTCTCTAGTTTCCTCCACCTTTCTGTTGCTTCCTCTTCCATTCTCTGGCTTGCTTCACCTTTCTGTGGCTTACTGCACCTTTCTCTGGCTTTCTTTACCTTTCATTGTCTTGCTCCACCGTTATCTGCCTTGGTCCACCTTTCTCTGGCTTGCTCCACCTTTCTCTGGCTTCCTCCACCTCTCTCTGGCTTCCTCCACCGCTCTCTGGCTTGCTCCATCTTTCTCTGGCTTTGTCCACCATTCTCAAGCTTGCTCTACCATTTTCTTGGTTGATCCACCGTTCTGTGGCTTGCTCCACCTCTCCCTGGCTTGCTCCACTGTTCTCTTGCTTGCTCAACTGTTATATGGCTTGCTCCATTATTCGCTGGCTTGTTGCACTTTTCTCTGGCTTGCTTTACCATTCTCTGACTTGCTTTATCTTTCTCTGGCTTGCTCCACCGTTCTCTGGCTTGCTCCACAGTTCTCTGGCTTGCTCCACCTTTCCGTGGCTTTCTGCACTGTTCTCTGCCTTGCTCCACCTTTCTCTGGCTTGCTCCACCTTTCTATGGCTTACTCCACCTTTCTTTGGCTTGCTCCAGCATTCTCTAGCCTGCTTCACATTTCTCTGACTTGCTCCATCTTTCTTTGGCTTGCTCCACCTCTATCTGTCTTGCTCCGCTTTTCTCTGGCTTGCTCCACCGTTCTCTATCTTGCTCCACCGATCTCTGGCTTTCTCCACCGTTATTTGGCTTGCTCCACCTTCCTCCGGCTTGCTCCACCTTTCTCTGGCTTCCTCCTTCTTTCCCTGGCTTGCTTTACCTTTCTCTGGATTGCTCCACCTTTCTCTGGCTTGCTCTACCGTTATCTGGCTTGCTCTACCATTCTCTGGCTTGCTCCACCATTTTCGTGCTTGCTCCATCGTTCTCTGGCTTGACCCACCTTTTTCTTGATAACTCTACTGTTCTCTGGCTTGCTCCACCTTTCTCTGGCTTGCTCCACCTTTCTCCGACTTGTTGCACCTTTCTGTGGCTTGCTACACTGTTCTCGGACTTGCTCCATCATTCTCAGGCTTGCCCCACCTCTCTCTAGCTTGCTCCACCATTTTCTGGCTTGCTGCACCATTCTCTGGCTTGCTCCAACGTTCTCTAGCTTGCTCCACTGTTCTCTGTCATGCTCCACATTTTCTGTCTTGCTTCATTGTTCTGTGGCTTGCTGTATTGTTCTCTGGCTTTCTCCACTGTTCTTTGGCTTGCTCCACTTTCCTTGGCTTGCTCCACTGTTCTCTTGCTTGCACTTTTGTTCTCTGGCTTGCTCCATCGTTCTCTGGATTGCATCACCATTTTTTGGCTTCCTCCACTGCTCTCTGGCTTGCAACACTGTTCTCTGACATGCTTCACCATCCTCTGCCTTGTTCCACTGTTCTCTAACTTGCTCCACCGTTCTCCCTCTTGCTCAATAATTCACTAGCTTGCTCCACCATTCTCTGGCTTACTCCACAATTCTATGGCTTCCTCCACCATTCTCTGGCTTGCTCCATCGTTCTCTGGCTTGCTCCACCATTCTCTAGCTTAAATCACCATTCTCTGGCTTGCTCCAACGTTCTCTGGCTTGCTCTACCGTTCTCTGGCTTATTCCACCATTCTCTGGCTGGCTCCACCGTTATCTGGGCTGCTCCACCTTTGTTTGGATGCTCAACCGTTCCCTGGCTTCCTCCACCGTTCTCTGGCTTGCTCCACCATTCTTTGGCTTGCTCCACATTTCTCTGGCTTTCTCCATTGTTCTTTAGCTTACTCCACCATTCTCGGGCTTGCTCCACCTTTCCCAGGCTTGCTCGATTGCTATCTTGCTTGCTCCACTGTTCTCTAGCTTGCTCCATCGTTCTCTGGCTTGTTCCACCGTTCTCTGGCTTGCTTCACCGTTCTTTGGCTTGCTCCACGGTTTTGTGACTTTCTTCAACCTTCTCTGGCTTGCTCTGCCATTCTCTGGCTTGCATCAGCGTTCTCTGGCTTGCTCCACCTTTTTGTGGCTTCCTCCACTGTTCTCTGGCTTGCTCCACCTTCCTCTCTCTTACTTCATCTTTCTCTGGCTTGCTCCACCTTTCTTTGGCCTGCTCCACTGTTCTCTTGCTTGCTCCACCATTATGTGGCTTGCTTCATCTTTCTTTGGCTTGCTCCACCTCTCTTTGGCTTGCTCCAACTTTCTCTGGCTTTCTCCACCGCTCTCTGGCTTGCTCCACCGTTCTTTTGCTTGCTCCATCGTTGTCTGGCTTGCTCCACCTTTCTCTGGCTTACTCCACCTTTCTATGGCTTGCTCCACATTTCTATGGCTTGCTCCACCTTTCTCTGGCTTGCTCTACGATTGTCTTGCTTTCTCTGCCGTTCTCTGGTTTGCTCCACTGTTCTCTTGCTTGATTAACTGTTCTCTGGCTTGATCGACCTTTCTCTCGCTTGCTCCATTGTTCTCTGGCTTGCTCCCCCTTTCTCCAGCTTGATCCACCTTTCTCTGGCTTGCTGTACCATTCATTGGCTTGCTCCACCGTTCTCTGCCCTGCTCCTCCTTTCTCTTGCTTGCTCCACCTTTCTCTGGCTTTCTCCACCTCTCTCTGGCTTGCTCCACTGCTCTCTGGCTTGCTCCGTCTTTCTCTGGCTTTGTCCACCGTTTTCAGCCTTGCTCTACCATTTTCTTGCTTGATCCACCGTTTTGTGGCTTGCTCCACCTCTCCCTGGCTTGCTCCACTGTTCTCTTGCTTGCTCGACTGTTTATGGCTTGCTCCATCATTCACTGGCTTGTTCCACCGTTCTCTGGCTTGCTCCACCATTCTCTGACATGCTTAATCTTTCTCCGGCTTGCTCCATCGTTCTCTGGCTTGCTCCACCGTTCTCTGACTTGCTCCACCTTTCTGTGGCTTCCTCCACTGTTCTCTGCCTTGTTGAAAAATTGCCCCTCCGCATGCCCAAGTGCGGCGCCGGGAGGCACTGACGAGCCGCCAGAAAATGGAGACTCCGCTCTGGTGGATCGGGTGACTCGACATTTGCTCGGATCCTAAAATCGAGGATTGTCACTGAAATTTGTTGAGTCGCTGAATCCGGTGGAAGTTGTTTTGCTGGAATCGGACAAGTATCGAGGGAGATATGGCTTTCCAAAGTTGGGGTATGCGCAGCGGCTCTGGGAGCCGGCTGCGACTCGAAATCCGGTTGATAATCGACCTGACCGAGTAACAAAAACACCATGTGGAGAAAATGCTCCGATAGGCCTGCCGAGACGTCCGGTGGATGATCCACCTCATCCGGCGGATCATCCAGCGGATCCATTAGTGCAGGTTGTTACTGAGGGACTTGGCCAAAATCCTGGCTCGGCGTCCGAAACTCAGTAGTACGTGTTGTTACTCGGGGACTTAGTCAAAATTCTGACTGCAGGTCCGCGAACAGGTTTCGAACCTCGTCACACCCCATCACCAAACATGACCGAAAAGTGGGTAGGGTGTGTGGAAAACTTACAGGGGAACCCCACACCATGTGCAATGGGACATGCGCCTTGGGCAAGGCGCTTCGCACGTGAATGAAGGCGCCACGCCGAGTGGCGGCGTCAGGCTTCTGTGGTGGGTGAGACCTGCGCTTTGGCAAGCATAACTTGAGCTATGCTTGGCCGAATCGCGCGCAGTTTGGTGCGTTGGAAAGCTTATGACAAGCCATATAACTGTTGTGATCATGTCCATGTTCACAAACTAAGGCAAAATGATGTTATTCCCTTCGCAAACTGACTGTCTCTAAATTCCTGCTCACATAGCGTGAGGCGACCAGAAAGCTCACGCTCAGTCTCAGATTCGCCCAAAACAGTAGACGTGAACCACTAGAGACGATCAGACAAACGTCGGGACCGCACCTCGTGGATCTCATCCTGATAAAGGGTTATGGGCCCACGGGTCTGAACGCCTCCAACGTTCACATCTTCCGTAGCGCACGGGATCGTCATCTTGGACGTCGCCATGAAGTTCTGAGAACTCGTCGGAGTAGCAGCTGCGCACATGGCGCAGAAGGAGACGCAGCCCATTCAGAAGTATGCGGGCGGCCCGAGGTTTTGGGTTATGGAGGTAGCAGTTTGAAATTCACCTCTCGCATAAGGGGCTGCTGGATGTCATGCTGGGAAAGGAGGTGCTCACAGAAGCGTCTGCTACGGACACGGAGAAGCACGCCTTTGAAAAGAAGAACACGGAGGCGCTCATGCTCCTGGTGTCCGGGACGGCCGAGTCGCAGTGGGGCTACTTCCAAGGCTGCAAGCTGGCAGCCAAAGCTTGGCAAAAGCTCTGTACCATCCACCAATCCAAGTCGCTCGCGAATAAAATCTTCGCGATGAAGCGGCTCCTCATGGTGAGAATCGAGGAGGGAGATGATGTCATCCCCGCCATGCAGTAGATCGAGTCGCTCGCATCGCAATGCAATGACGTGGGGTGGAAGATCGACACGCAGCTGCAGGCGATGGCCCTCCTCATGGCCCTACCTGACAGTTGGGGTCCACTCATCACCGTCCTTGGAGGATGGTCGGAGGACAAGCTCACCTATGGCGCGGTCGCAGAGTACATCCACAACGAGGTGCAACGCCGGAGCTGCGGGGAGTCCTCATCTTCCTCATTGGCCCTTGTCACCAAAACACGTGGTGGCGGAAGCGGGAGCCGAGGAAGTGGCGGAAAGGGCGGCGGCAAGAAGGGCTCCAAGAAAGGTGCGTGCCGCAACTGCGGCAAGGAGGGCCATTGG
>SZWC01003037.1:36301-47544 GCA_023375785.1 Penium margaritaceum
AACCACACTCGTCCCGCGTCCACTGCGGCCACGCGATACACCTGCCGCGCCTCTTCTGGTTCACGCCCTGCACCGGGGAAGGGGCGGAGGTAGACCAGGTTCCCTTCCTCAATCGCCCCATGGTTGAGGCGTCGGTTGGCAACATCACATCCGCGCCAAGCTGAAACCGATGCTCTGAGACGTGCCTCTGCCCTCACCGCGGCGGTTTTCTGGCATCGCAATCGGTACCATTCCTGCACTTCTTTGTCCCTTGCCAGCTCTCGCTCCTTCTCAGAGCCTCCTTCTTGCTGCTGCTCGGGGTCCAGTGGCAGCAGTAGTGGAGGCTGCGGCATGCCAAGTGCCGCGCGCGGAGGCTGCCCGAAGAGAAGGGCGTGCGGCGAAAATGTTGTGGCGCGGCTAGGGGTGATGTTGATGAAGTGAGCAGTCTTCTTGAGAGTCTCCCCCCAGTCTGTGGCCTCCGCGGTGGCCACTGCTCGCTCCAAGATCTCGTGTAGCCGCTCGACCTGGCCCTGGGATTGGGGTCGGTATCGTCCAGAATGCACATGCTGCACTCCCCATTCCGCGAGCTCTTCGCGGAACGCTCCTGCAAATTCGGTGCCGTTGTCACTGTGCACCACGCGACATCCTCCAAACTTGTAGAACACCTCCTCCCTGATGAAGCGTGCCGCGCGCTCCGAGGATTTGTCGGGAACAGCCCGGACCCATATGTACTTGGTGAAATGATCCACTGCTGCAATCCAGTACCGCTCTCCTTGGGCGCGGCGAGGGCGAGGTCCGTGGAAGTCGATGATGATGCGGTCCAACGGCTCGCCGATGGGGGAAGGTAGGAAGAGCGGCATGTCCCGCGGCGTTATTTTGCGGTGGCGTTCACATGGAGCACAGTGTTGCACCACGTCTTTCACCATTGCCAGGAGGTTTGGTATGTGCAGGATGGGGGTGAGACGCTCCTTGAGTGCCTGGACGCCAGTGTGGTGGTGTTGATGGTATGCCTCGACCACCGCGCGTTGCAAGGTGGGTGGGGGCACCCAGAGGACCTGTGGCTTGGTCCGCCACAGACGGCCACCTTCCCACGCATAGTGTTCGCAGGTATGGGCGAGATCGTCTTTCTTCCTTCTGTCATATTCCACCCCCATCCGCGCCCCCAGGTCCATATACACCTTGTCCGCCTCCTCCTTCTGTTGTTCCTTGGTTGTGGCGCGGAGCAGGATGTGCGCGGCTTGCCAGATCCTCCAGTCCTGCGTCTCGGCGGGCTTCTCCTTCACCACCTTTCCCGCAGAGGCTTCTCCCTTCTTCTTCTTCTTCTCCTTTTCTAACGCTGGCAGCCCCTGGGCCCGCCTCGCGTCTTCTTCTTCCTTCATCGTCTGCAAACGCCGTTGGTTTTTCTCGTCATAGACGGGGGGCTCCCTGTCCCAGCTGTCCGGGGCGGGGAAGATGCGCAGGATCCCTACCACGCGGAGTTCCCCTTCATCCCACTGGCTTCGCAGGGTTGTTTCTGGCACCGCTCCAGACCGCCGGCCTCGTGCTCCGCGGACCTCTCCTGCCTCTGGTTCTGTCATCTGTTCTGAGGCTGCCTCGGGGAGTCGCAGCATGCCTCGTCCCTTCATGATGGGTTGATCTTCATCAGGTGATGGTGACTCGCTGAGTTCGGAGATCACTACCCCTCCTGCCTTCCGCTTCACCGTTGTCACCGCGGCACCCTCTTCAATCCCCTGCTTGTATTGTGGTGAGGCATCCGCGCCCCCCAAGAGGGGTTGAAGTTGCGCCGGGACTGATCCAGCCGGCAAAGGTACGTTGCGGGACACTTCCAGGAGCAGCTCCATTGCCTGAACGACGCTCCGCTGAACCTGCGCGAGCTGCTCCAAGTCGACGGGCTGACCCATTCCTGGGATTGGGCGGGTTTGTTTACTGCGCTTGGCGGGGGTGATGGTTGTGGAGCTGCCCTCAATGGCCCGCTTCCCTTTTTCCTTGCGGTGCGATGTTGGTGTGGTCTCCGCGGACGGTGTCTGTTTCTTTGCGGCGGAATCCTTTTGCGGCTCAGCCTCCCGGCTGATTGGCGCCGCGTGAGTTGGGACCGCCTGCCCCCGGGAAGCCGCGAATGCTGTAGCTCTTCTGGCGGCACGCTGGAGTTTGACTCTTCTCTCGAGTAGAGCCGGGGAGAGAGTCAGTTGTGGGGTGTTCTTCCGCGCTCCTCCTCTGGCCGCCGCTGCTTTGGCGAGCACATCCTGATCTTGATTCCTGCTTTCCCCTTGTGCCTCCTTCTGCCGCTCTGCTGTCTGTGCCTCTGCTGCTTGTTGTGTCGCGGTCACCGCCTCTCCTGCGCCTGTTGCTTCTTCCTCCGGAGCGGTTTTCGCCTCTTGTCCTGTTATGTCCACTCCTACGTCTCGTTCCGCGGCTACAACTACTGCTTCTATCACAGCTTCTACCTCCTGCGCCGCCTTTTGTTCCGCTACAGCTTCTTCCTTCCGCCTCCGTTCTTCCGCCATCTTCTGCCAAAGTACCCGCAGTCGCTCCCTCATGCTTGTGAGCTCCGAGGAGTCGCGGAGATACTCTTGCGCCTCTTCGGTTTCACTGTGGGTGCGGTTCTTTTCCTCGCGGCACACGTTGACTGCTTCACGTGCCCAGTGACGTACTGCTTCTTCTGTTAGTGCTGTGCGAGTTCCCTGAAGGGATTTCCATAACCCTTCCGCTACCTCCGTCACGGCCCGCTGGCGCGTGGCATTGTCTTGAGTCAGCCGCCAGGCGTTGGCGATGGCGGTGAACCAATGCTCATGCTGCTGCTCTGCCGCGGAGAAGGCTGCCATCTCTGCTGTTGTGTACTGCAGTCCCCACCTGCGGGAGGTAAGCCCAAATAGGTAACCCCACCTCCAGAGTTCCGCTGTTGCCTTGCGGTCCGGTGCTTCCATTGTTCCTGCCGGCATGCGGGCGGCGTGGTATATCGTGAGTGCCCGGGCACGCTCCTGAAGTAGATGCACATAGCGGCGTGTGGGATCCGCGGTTTGGTCACGGCGGACCAGGAGCCACCATTCGCGGGCGGCATCCACATTGCGGTCAGGATGTATCGTGTCCAGGAGCGTTGCCACGCCCGCCATGGCCTGCGCTGGACGAAGGTTGAGGAGGTCGCGGAGCACCAAGAGGAGACGCTTGGCCCCCGCCGTTTCCAGCAACTGTACCTGTCGTGCTTGCGACCCTAAAGCGAGGGCAGTCTTGGCCGCGCCCTTCAGTGCCACCTGCCAGGCGGGGTTGAAGAAGGAGTCCCCCAGGTTTGCGCGGACTACCTCCGGGAGTTCGTCGAGTAGGTGGATGATCACGCTGCTCACCACGTCCAGCAGGTAATCAGTCTTGGGATGATCTCCACTGTCCCCAGAGCTTTCCTCCAGACGTGTCCGCGCGCCCTCCATGATTGTGCCGGCGCTGAGTAAGGGGCGTAGGGTTCCGTGTGAGGCCGGTGGAGAGGAGGAATGCGCGGTTGGTGCAGATGGGTCGGACGGTGGCGGTGCTCCCGCAACTTTCATCACCACTGGGGATGCCGTCGGACCAGATGGCGGAGGCGTACTGGGCGATGCTGCGATTGCCGCGGTAAGGATTGGTGCCGGGGGTGCCCCAGGAGATGCTGTCTCATTTGGTGCCGCGGAATGGCCTGTTGTCGGAAGTCCGGGTAGTGTTGTTGCTTCGAATGCCGCTGAGGCTTCTGGTGCCGCGGGAGGGCCTGGTGCCGGCGAGGCCTCAGATGTCGCCGCTCCTGCTGCTGCCGCAGGAGTCGGGCCCGAAGGGGCTCCAGGTGATGCTACTCCTGCCGCGGACGGGCCTGATGCTGGAGGTGCTCCTGGGGTTGCACCCGATGCCGCTACCGCTGGTGACGCGGATCGTCTTGCACTCGTAGTAACACGGCCCGTGGGTTGTCGTCGAGAGGTCCGTCTCGTGGCACGCTCACCCCCCCCGTTTGAGGGCACGGACCCCGTGCCAGAAGGGCGAGCCATGGTGGATGCTGTTCCGCGGATGTTGTTGGAATTGCGCATAACACGACGGGTGAACTGGGTACCAGAAGCGGGCGGCGTGAGGACCATAGGGGGAAGGACGGAGAGTGGTCGAGCCGCAGTGAAGAGCGGGGTGAACGATCGAATACCGGCTGCAGAAGTGAGACTGAGGATGCCCGCTCCGAGCAATATATCCGCCTGGCGCGGCGCGAGCCAGTCGGCTGCCAGGAGCATGTCATATGTGCGGACGGCACATACCTGCACGGTATGCGGTGCATGCACGTTGGCTACTTGGATAGGCAGGGCCTCGATCTGTCCAATGGGTGCATCGATGGCTCCGGTGGAGATGGAGAAGCGGAGTCGAGTGGGAACGATGAGGTGATCAAGACACAGGGTGCGGGCCATCCGCAGCGCGAGTGTAGTATGGGTGGCGCCGGTGTCCACGATGGCCACGAACTTACGGCCACACACCCAGACGTAACACCATGCCACGTGGATGTCGGTTGGCGGTGGTGGACCGTTGGTCAGCGGTGTGGGGGTCCACGTGCATGATGCTTGGCAAGCCTCCTCCCAGACGCGGGAATGTGTTGTGACAATTGCACGGGCCACCAAGGAGACCCCTGTATCGCAGGTGAGGGTGCAAGAGAGGCGGATGCCGACGGGGAAGAGGGAGGGGTTGTAAGATGAAAAGAGCGCCTGGAGTTGTTCCGCAGATGTGGGGGAATGGAGGAGGAAATCGACCAAGGAGAGGGGGTGCCGCGTGTCAAGAAGAGGGGAGGCAGTGGGTGGAGGGGTCGTTGAAGAAGAAGCGATGGCCACCGGTGCGGTTGTGGGAGTCCGGCGGGACGACGGCTGAGAGGGAATGTGGGCTGCGACGTCCTCCAACGTCCAGCCGCAGATGTCAGGATTGAAGCGGCGGGCAAGCTGAAGACCGCTATCGGCGAGAGCAGGGAGGATCTCCGTTGTGCCCAGCCATTCAGCAGGTTCCAGTTCGGATAGAAGTTGGTATACGACCGCGGATTCTTCCTCCGTGAATTCACGAGCAACACCCTCCCACTGGGGCTCAGCATCCGCGGGTGGGGAGGCGTCTGCGCGGGGAGACTCTTGTAGGTTGTCCTGGGGGTCCGTGGGAGGTGGCCAATCCGCGCGTGGAAGGCGGCTAAGGGCATCCGCGTTGCGGTTAGCGAGCGCGGGCTGATACTTGATCTTCATGTTGTAGCCTTGCAAGAGGAGAGCCCACTTGGCCAAGATACCCTCATGGTTTTGCGTCGTGAGCAGCCATTGCAACGCCTGGTGATCCGTCAGGACCGTGAAAGGCTTGCCATTCTTGATGTAGTCGCGGAAGTGTTGGAGGGCCCACAACACGGCCAAGCACTCACCTTTCACTGGGGGATAGTTCCGCTCACCATCAGTGAGGACGCGGCTGGCATATGCAACCACCCGCTGAACCGGTTCCTGGACCGACTGCGACAGTACAGCACCAAGGCCGTCCCGCGACCAGTCGGTCGTGATAGCGAAGGGAAGGCTGAAGTCAGGGAACTCCAACATGGGTGCCGTAACCAGGCGGTGTTTGATTTCCGCCCAAGCAGCCGCACATTCCGAACTCCACTCAAACGGGACGTCCTGATGAGTCAACTGCTGAAGCGGGCGGATGATGCGTGCGTGGTCGCGGACGAACTTGCGGTAGAAGGAGACGAAGCCTAAGAAGATTTTGACCTGTCCCGCAGTAGTGGGTTGTCGCCATTCCTGAACGGCGGCAACCTTTGCAGGGTCGGTTTTAATGCCGTCCGCACTCATGACAAAGCCCAAGAATTCCATCTCCGCAGCACCAATGGAACACTTGGCAGCCTTGAGTTTAAGGTTTGCAGCGCGGAGTGCAGTGAAGACGGCGGAGAGGGAGGAGAAGAGGTCCTCAAAGCTGTGAGCGGCAACCATGATATCGTCAATATAGCAGCTCACGTTGGGAATGCCGCGGAGGGTGGAGTCCATGACACGCTGGAACGTGGCGCTGGCATTACGGAGACCGAATGGCATGCGGGTGAAGGCGTAGAGGCCTTCAGGGGTGACAAAGGCTGTTTTGATAATGGAGTCCGGATGCATGGGAACGGCGTGGAAGGCTGCTTTGACGTCGAGTTTCGCAAACCATCCGCGCCCCTGTTGACGCTCCTGGATGTCGACGATCAGCGGCATGGGGTAGGCGTCTTCCTCGGTGACACGATTGAGGTCACGGAAGTCGACACAGAAGCGTTTGGAGCCGTCTGGCTTTCCAACGATGACCAAGTTAGCGCGCCAGGGACTGACGATGGGCACGATCACGCCTTGTGCCTTTAATTCTGCGAGACCGTCATTGATGATCTGCTCTTGGTCAGGAAGGATTCGGCGGACCTTCTGTTTCACCACGGGCGCTGAGCCGGTGTTGATGACATGGGAGGCGTTGACCGCCCCAAGGTCTGTTGCAGACCCAGCGAAGATATCAGCAAAAGAATCCAGCAAGTCCCGGAAGTCCTGCTTCTGGGATGGTGAGAGACGGGGGTGAAGGATATGGTCCCACCGCGGCGGCGGACATGGCAGTTGCTCACGTATGGGGTAGAAGTCATCATCCTCATCCAGGGGAAGGCCTGGTCCGAATGCATGCTCGCCTTGCTGCCACAGCCCCAGAAGGGTGGCACGCATCCCTGCGTTCGCATGTTCCGCGGAAAGCTCACGCCACTCCTCAACAGGGAGCTGTTCCGCATCCAAGATATCATCCACCGGTGTCAGGTTGCTCGGGGAACGTGCGGTAGCATCTTCCTGTGCCGCATCAGTGAGTGAGAAGGCTGGGGCCTCGGCTACTGGCACTGTGACACGGTCACCCACAGTGATGAGGGCGTAGTCTTTCGTGCCCATGGCGGATGTAAGCTGCATGACACCCAAGGAAAACAGGAGGTTGCCACGTCGTGGGAGGAGGTAGTCCATGCCCAGGAGAACATCGTAGGTCCGCGCCTGGGTCACTTGGACATCCATTGGTTCATGCAGGGTGCCCACCTGCAAGGGCAAGCCTTGGACTTCACCATCTCCGTAATCTAGTCCTCCCGCGGAGTTACTGAACAGCCGCCTTGTTGGGATGACGCGGTCTGCCCATCCGATGAGACAGAGGACGCGGAAGGCCACAGTACTGTGGGTTGCCCCGGTGTCAATGATGGCCAGGAACTTGCGGCCACAGATCCAGACCACACAACAGGCCACTTCGTAGTGGCGGTCGTCACGTCGGGGTGGTTCCAAAGGTTGAGGTGCCCATCCCCATTCTATTTCTTCTGTAGTTAATGCAGGTGGCATTTCTGCCACAACGCGTCGGGTGTTCTGAATGCCATGGGGCGGAGCGGTGCAGGCAAGAGAGATACCCACAGCCTGGAGGCGATGATTGGCGCTAGCAAATTCCTCTCGGAGCCGCGGAGCCAGCTCGGGATGAAGACGAAGGAAGTCAAAGAAGTTGACAGAGGCAATGGGGGTGGTGAAGAGTTTGTGGACCGGATCAGCGGAATCTGCTGCAGGGGTGGGGATAGGTCGAGACGCAGGTGCGTTGGTCGCAACCGGTACCGCAGGCGTGAGATTAGGTTGGTGGCGCTTCTCTGGGGGTCGCGTGGAGCGGGCAGCGATGGCTTCTTGCAGCTGGGCCTCGGCGGCTTCCGCTCATCGACGCAGATCGTCCTGCAACTGCGCAGCCTCTTGCAGATCCCACCCACGGAGTTTGATTCGTCGGGCACGTGCGATGAGCTCTGCTTCCGCAGGTGTTGGTGCCACTTCGGTGGTTTCGTCCTCTGCCATTGGCAAGCCTAGCTTCACGTTGCGAGCTCCGGCTGCGGGATTCTGCTGCGGATTTGGCAGAAGGCCCTGACCCGCTCCCTGAGCCGCTTTGTCCTGTCCCGTGGGTGGCGGGTTCAGTGGCTGTGGCTGTTGCTGCTGCTGTGGCGGATGCTGCTGCTGTTGGCCGGGCCACATCTGGTTGTAATACTGCTGCCACTGCTGGACCATGGAGTCCTGAGAAGCTGGTTCAGGGCGCGGAGCTGCTTGTCTCTTGCGAGGGCAGTCCCGCGCAATGTGTTCCAGGCTCTGGCACGTGTAACAGGCTTTTGGTCTTTGCTGTTGCGGAGGTGGAGCGGGTGAGGATGAAGGTGCGTGGGCATCAGCGCCCTGGTATTGTCGAGTCGACCGTTGCCTGGTGAAGATATCTGTGGCGTCCCGCACCGCATCTTGCAGGGATGGGTAGCGGTCTGCGATCATGAGACTGCTGATCTCGTCCGGAAGGGCGCGGATGAGGTTCTGCAGGAGAACCCACAGCGGCAGTCCTTCCCCCTGTGGACTCTTGGCCACTGAGGCCCATGTGAGGAACTGATCCAGGAATCTGCGAATGTCATCATCCTTGCGCATGACCTCTTTCTCAATCTTCCGCAACGCTTCTTCCTTTGTGAGATGTTTGAAGCGTTCTATGAGGGCGTTGCCAAAGTCCTCAAAAGATGGAAAAGGTGCTCGCGCGTTGTACCAGTCCGCTGCTGCTCCCTGAAGGTGGAGTTCCACGGTGGCGAGGCAGAGGTCCGGTGGAATCCGGCCGATGCTAGCGTAGAGGGTGATTTGTTTGAGCCAGACCCAGGGGTCTTCCTCCGGGGCGCCTTTGAAAGAATCCAGCCGGGGAATGTTAGCAGGCTCGGAACGGACGTACTGCAGCTGCGGGACGGTGCTGTGGTTAGTCGTCAATGCAGTCACAACATGTGGCGGGGGAACGGCAGCAGGTAGAGCTGCGGAATATCCATTGGCCTGGATCGGCATCTGATGGTTCCCCGCGGGTATGGGAAGACTTGCTTGCGTGGGAGGGAGAGGCATGTACCAGGAAGAGGGAGCGGTTGTAGAGGTGGCGTAGGGTGTGGAGAAGAATGCCATCCCACTCGGCAGCATCGGGGTTCCCTGTGCCGGTGGTACTGCTGTCTGCGATACCCAGTACATCGGAACCGGTGGGGCTGTGGCCGCGGTATGGGGAGGAGCTGCAACTCCAGCGCTGGTGGTCATATGCGGATTCCCTTGCAGCAGCTGTGGGGGCAGGTACAAGTGGCTCTGTGCAGTTTGTTGTGGTGTTGGCAGCGAGGCCTGGGGAGGTGCCCCAACTGCCATTGTTCCCACCGGCTGTTTGTGGTGGAACTGCTGGGAGGTGGGCATGTGTTGCTACGGAGTCAGGTTGGGCGCGATCGTGTGCGGCACCATTCCCACCGGCATCGAACCCATCTGTTGCTGTGTCTGAATCGTCCACAGGGCCGGCACTACCGCAGGAGGTCGCGTCATAGCCATTAGCTGTGTTCCACCTCCAATCGCTTGCTGCTGCTGACTCGTTGGTTGGGTCCCAGTCGGCAGAGGCTGGGCCGTGTTCCCTTGGTAGTTGACTCCGCTGCCGGGCTGAGGCATCTGTTGTGGCAGCTGCGAGACTGCGGAGGGCCCAGCCATCGTTCCCAGTTGCATCGTGGGCTGCAGTGGCACATGCTCCGGCTGCCGTGATCCCGCTGTGGGCGGATGCAACATGGCTGCCGCCTGCACGGTGCCCATCATCATCTGCTGCTGTGGTGGTGTACCTGTCGCAGGTGGCTGCGAGGGTGCTCCGGTTAGCATAGTGATCGAACTTGGCTGTGATGCGGGGAGCCGTTGCGTCGTGTTCGCCTGTCCACCCCCCATCGGGTGCTGCTGCGGATAACTCGGTGGCTGGACCACTTCGATTGCTTGGAGCTGCGCGACCGCTCCCGCGGTTGTTCCCATGGTCGGGGGAGTCTGACCCATAGTGAGTTGGTTCATCGGTGACTGCGCAACTCCCGGTGCCTGCACTGGCATAGGCATCCCCATCTGCGTGCCTCCCGTGGGTTGTGTGGATACAACCATCCGCTGCGGCTGTAGTTCTGGCCCAGGTGGTTCCGCGGTCATGGCGCCCGTGGTTGTCCCGGCCGGCTGCCGTGGCGGGTTTGTGTCCTGAGGCATCCCAAGGGCGGGATTCAGTCCCATCCTCGGCTGCTGCGCCGACATCCACTGCTCGTCTGGTGCTAGTGTTTCGGGAATCCCTGAATGCTCGGGGCTCAGCGGTAAGAGTTGCGGGTGTGCTGGCGGGTGCATGTGCTGCACCTCTGTTCCGCCAGGGTCCTGCTGCTGCTGTCCGCCCCGACGCCGATACACCAGTCCGCGGTAGACCCCGAGCTCTACACCACCGGAGGATTCCTGCAGGGAAGGTGGCGCATCGGAGAACCACTGCGCCCCAAGTGGCGCAACTGGCGGGCCCCCCTGGCCCTGTTGGTGCTGGGCCGATCCATGGCTGTCGGAACTGTGGACACTCTCCACCTCCGCGTGTTCGGCGAGCGCATCCATAATGCGGCGCCAGTGCAGCTGCTCCAACCACTCAGTTACTCGTCGGTGTTGGGCGAGCGGATCAGAGCCCGGCGAGGAGCTGACTGGTGCGCGGGACAACACAGGTGAGGAATCCCGGCTTCCCGCGCAGGTCGCGGCCCGTCGTGGCAGGAAGCTCCGCGCTGATGATAGCTGCTGCCGGCGCCTTGTATCCTGATGCACGAAGCTAGCCGCCGACATGAACGACTGATCTGAAAGGCACGTGCAGTTCTGCTGACAGAGAGCAAAGAACTTTCCACGCTCACCGCTTCATGACACTGATACCCCCAATTTTGCCGCTCCCTTGATCTTTCCGCGGATGGGAACTCTCCGCGGCACCCCGCGGATTACTCTTTCTACTACTGAGTTGACTAGAGGTGCTTCAGCAAGGTGCGGCTATCACCCTTAGTCTAGAGGTCACTCTGCGGGCAACAAGTCATGAGCTACTGCGGCTGCACCCTATGATCAGTATCTCTCCGCGGACTACTGGAATGCGACAACCCACAGAGGAAGATCCCAACTATTAGCTATGTCGCGGATCACAGTTTCACACCTGCGTAGGTACCTCACCGATGAATGACGCTCCGCGTTCCACTTCTTCCCACACGGGACTCCACCACCTCGTGGCGTCCGACTCCTCTCCGCGGAACCCAGTTCTGCGGACGTGTGTAAGCAAGGGACACCGCCGGCAGCCCACCTCAATCGGACTTTTGGTTCCTTACGCGCCTACTCTCACAGTCCGCGAACTGGATTCCAAGAGTTTACTGAAGGCGAGAGGGCAATGAGCGGAACACCGAAATGTGAGTGGGTCAATCACTTTGATAAAGCTGATGGCTGAGTACATAGAATGCTCTGGAAGACAAGCAAGTCTGAGTTGCT